>CATIWR010070692.1:0-18548 GCA_949677035.1 Omphalea diandra
AATCTCTCACATTTTCACTCTGGTTGTATCTCATACTGGTTAATTGAATCATTAAGGTCTCAGCCTCAGCCTTATCGGATACATAATATCTATCTTCTACAGCAGCAAGAAAGGCTTTGGCAGTAACATTAGTGGGCAAACTACTCATAAGGTATTCAGGAATAGTTTTCCTCATGGCCATCAGACTGAGACGATTTGATCTCTCCCATTTGGCATGCAGTTCTTTTTCATCAACATTACTCTCATGGGTGGGCTTAGCAGGCTCGTGTTCATAAAGGGCATAATCAATCTCACCCATTTCCAGGACAAATAAGATGTCATTTTTCCACCTTTTAAAATTGGTGCTAGTTAAAAGCTCAACAGTCACAGTACTGTTGTTGAGACTAAAGGAGACTGTTTGCAACAAAACAAAAGCATGTATTAGAATTGGGCTACACACAAAATAAATTTGCAATTTACACAATTTAGAAAATTCTGGCATCACTACATATTTCCCTTTAGGCAGAACATGCACATGCAGTAGAATTTCTAGTTATGAAGCACACAACTGAGATCACACTAGTTTCAAGGAATCTATCCCTTTTGGGCAGACAGACTCTCTAGACTAATGCACCTCTAAACACAAATAGCTTTATACCAACAAGCCTCCCAAAATCAATGCATCTAATAATCTCTTTTGGGCAGGTTATTATATACATTAATTTGGAATATTCTTTTCACAACAAGCACTCCCAAAATAAATGTATTTGATAACCTCATTTGGGCAAGTTATTTAAATATATTAATTTTGGAATTATCTCTTCACAAAAATTAAAAACAACTCTATGAATTTCATAGATGTCCCACTTTGGCGGTAACACCCACATCAACCCATAAAATTATTTTTAATTAGAGATTTATAATAGCTCAGTTAAAATACATACTGAACACAAATATATATTCCAAAAATACACAAGGTACCAAAAATAATATACCTTAATTTTTAAGCATATGATTATTTTCTCATATATGTGCAAAAAATAAATAAATAAATAATATTTATTCATCTAATTTTATTAGAAAATTTAATATTACTAAATAATAAACTGACAATTAACTTATATATATTTTAACCATATAAATATATACACATACATATTAATAATTATTAAAATAAAAATAAAGAATGTCATTATGCATATGAATATAAGTTATTAATATAAATATCAGTTCGCATAAGATTGCGACAGAGATTTCGCTTAGCTCGGTTGGCTAAGGTCCGTGTACAAATGGGATGCGGTCGTGGGTTTGAAACCCACGGCCCGCATTCCTCTCCCCTTTATTTTTTATTTTTTTTTCTTCTTCTTCCTTTTTCCTTTTCTCCTCTTCCCTTCCCCAGTATTTGTTCAGCAGTGGCGTCTCTACCAACGTCGAACACCAACAACATCATCACCAGCAACAATCAACCACCAACAATACCATCACCATTGAAAATCTTTCATGGACCAGTTATGGTACCACTCGGGAGGGAAACAGATCACAGATCTTGATAGTTAAACCGACCTCTTTTCCCAAATGAAATCGGACAATGCCGCGCATATCGGCTAAACAACCATCCATAACACAACACAACAATCAATACCAAACTGAACTGACATCACCAACCCTCATGACACCCATGAAAGAAAAAAAAAACTAGAACACCTTAAACCGAACCTTAAAGTCGCCAATTGGAGCAAAAGAAGCCAATAAATCCAAGGAGCAAAGAAATAATCCAAGATGAAACAAAATTGGGATTTGGGATTTCTTGATTATGGATTGTGATTACGGTATGCGGGTTGTCGATTTTGGGAATGGGATTTACGTTGGGTTACGGAGTAAAACGCAGAAGAGAAGGAAGAAGGAGAGGGAAAAAGAAAAAAAAAAATCTATGCCAGAAAACGGGAACGTGGATTCGAACCCGTGACCTTTGACAATTACGTGTCTCGCCAACCATCCAAGCTCAGCTAAAAGCATGTTACAGTAGGGGCAAACAAATATATAATAAATCGATACAATAATAACTTTGCCAGAAAAAATTCTTCGCTATCACGGATCGAACTTGCAACTTCATCTACCAATACTGCAACCCTCAACCGTCTGAGTTAATCAAGCCACTTGTGACGATTGAAGCAAATTTAATATATATATCAAAGCGATACAACAACTTTGATCATCAAAATATTTTTTTTTCTTAACAATACCAAACACCTAGGGTTCTAAACTATGCACCACAACCATGCTCTGATACCAAATGTAACAATATTTAATTAGGATCTTGTACATGAATTTAGAACACCAAATCTAATAATTGAACGGAAATAAATTGCATACATGTCTTCGTGTTGAATCCCAAATTGTTATGAGTCATAATTACGAAAGCTGAAATTAAACCACTTGAAAAATTTGTCAGAACGATTGAAAACGGAAGCTATGCCTTCCTCTCCTTGACCTTCTTAAAGACGGCTACAATGGGCGTAGCAACTAGGGTTTTCTGTTATGAAAGCAGGAGAGGGGACCTAGCCTATTTATAATAAATTTTAACAGGCCCACCCATCATAGGTCCATGTTAAAATAGGCCTACACTGACGGTTTTCCATATCGGCCCACAAAAGATGTTACAAGCCTATAACTCAATTGATCACATTTTAATTGGGCTTACCCCAAATCAATAAACTATATTATTCAGTTTGTTTTATAAATAATTAAAACCAATCCATAATTAATATTAGCCCACATAATAATAAAAAATTTCAACATAGTAATGCCAATAAATTCAATGGATTCAATTAAAATCTGAATCGTTTTTTCATTACCATTGTGATTAGTCGATTACTATTTCCTCAAAAAAAAAAAAACAGAAATAACCAAATCTTGAAATGGGAAACAAACCCAAATGGCTAACGTTCTGGAGCGCAAGAATAAAGTAGCAGACACTGTTAGAATTTGTTTAGGATCTAGTACATGAATTTAGAACACCATTTAATTTTAAGCAGAAGCAAATTTGCGTACCTGTTTGCGCAGTAGATCTGAAAACGGAAACAAGTTGCATACCTCTTTACGCATTGGATCCCAAATTGTTCTGCTTCATTATTCCGATCACTGAAAATAGAATACTCGGATAATAGGTCAGAAGAGTTGAAAAAGAGAGCTAAGTCTTCCTCTCCTTGACCTTCCCACAAGACGACTACTAATGAGTGTAGCAATTAGGGTTGTCAATCATCATAAAGGCAGGAGAGGGGACTTAGCCTATTTATAATACTTTTCACAGGTCCATGTTAAAATAGGCCTACACTGACCGTCTTCCATATCGGCTCACAAAAGATGTCACAAGCCCATAACTCCATTGATCACATTTTAATTGGGCTTACCCACAATCAATAAATTATATTATTCAGTCCGTTTTAATAAATAATTAAAATCAATCCATAATTAATATTAGCCCACATAAAAAAAAAATTTCCAACAGACACGCCATATGATAGCGTAAAGAATTTGTGGCAAAAGCAGGTTTGATAGGCATGCATGAGACTGCTTCTCATTGGGTTGATCAGGAGGACTAGTTGGCGGACTCGGTGGACACAGCATTTGGTTACTCTTACTCTTGTTTTCTTTTGTATCACCCTTGACTTCGATGTGCTGTTACACATGTTCTCAAGCCTAACCTCATTGCTTTCGAGACAATTCTAGTACCATTAAATGAAAAACTCATAATTAGTGCTCGTGCAGCCAAATGTTTTTCTAAACATGATATGTTATTACAGTTTGAATATATTATTAGTTGCATTTTGTTTTCCTGTCAAATGGATTGAAATTTTATCAATGGGTTTAACAAAAATTTTGCAATCAAGAATCTATAGATTCAGAGTTTTCTGTCTCATGCAATTTGCTAATTCATGTTATTGGGGCACAAGGAACCTCCTTTTACTTCGATGAAAGAAGTGAACGAGCAGCAGCTTAGCTATTTGAGCTGGTCTACTGAGTTGTGGCAAAAAGTTGGACAAAGCATGGGGCATTCCGAGAATTGAACTCGGGACCTCTCGCACCCTAAGCGAGAATCATACCACTAGACTAAATGCCCAATCTGACTGGAAGTAACATGACAACTAGTATATTTGTAATTTCTTTAAATAATACACCCTTCCATTAGACATTCAACCAATGTATATAATTCTACCATTTTCTCCTGAAATTATATAAGATTTTTACCACTGCACATCACATACATATTCTATAACATACTATTATATTCAAATTATTTTCCAGTTTAGTTCTTTTGAAGAGCCCACTTGGATATGTTAATAAATCACAGTAATTATGTATTCATAGTGATTACCTTGCCTCCTTTATGAACTTAAATAAAATGTCAATGATTTGATAAATAATAAACTCTGATATATAGACACTAATTTACAGTAGTGATTCATGTAGGCACTGATTTATTGCAGAAGTATATATTATGGGTTAGATAGCAATAAGCTTTCATATTCTTAAGTCTCCAACTAGAGTCAATGGAGACTAAGAGAGGGAAGCCTTACCGCTGAATTAATTGGTCGCTGAATTTAGCAAAGAAAAGGTTAATGCATGAGAAAAAATAGAGTCATTGGATTATGACAATTTTTTTTTTTTTTTTTTTTAAATTTTGGGTCAATGATCCCTCTAGCCATGCACTACCATATAGCCTTGCCCATATTTGACGCTTTATACTAAATTAATGAGATAATTACATGTGTAAATGTTAAAAAAAAAAAATATATATATATATGCATGTAGTTACATATAAAAAAAAATAAATAAATAAAAAATAATAAAATTACGCTACATGTAATTTCATGATTACAATATGTAGTTTAGTATTTTCTCAAATCAAAGTGACATTGATTCAATGTGTTTATATAATTTCTTTTGAAAATTTTAGCGTTTTGAATTTAATTTTTTTATAAGTGTTTCGAAACTGAATCAATGATAAGATCACTTAGAAAAGTAATTTCTCCTACAGAGTTTTTAATACAGCTGCATATTAAGCACTCAAACTTCAAACTACAGATCAACTCTTTGCCAGCTAATCCAAGCAATCCATCGTGTTATATACTGAGAGTTTAATGTCAACCTAACTCATTAAAAATCGAACCATCTAAAGTGATTATTTGGACCAGGCTTTTTGATGACTACATATACCTTGTCAAAGTATGCATTAAAGTGTCACCTTCACCAGGACCACGCACCACAGACTTCTGTGTTCAGTTTCCAAAGTCTTATTCTTATTATTCTTGTTAATTACTATTTTACTTCTCCGAATTTTGAATATTCCTCAATATTGTTTCTAAATGGATTGTTTACAGATTCCTTTCGATATGTTAATGCCAACCCATTTGGCTCCTAGGGAAAAAAAATAGCACATTATGGCAGCTGGTGAAGGAGCTACTGCAACCGCTGGCCGTACCCTTCAAGAAACACCTACTTGGGCTTTGGCAACTGTTTGTTTCATTTTCATCTCCGTCTCCATATTTATCGAGTACTTGATCCATCGTCTTAGTCATGTAAGTGAATATCTAATGTAAGTTACGTTCGATAGTTCGATTGGATATAATTTTATGTAATTATAACTAAAGAATTATTAAAAACGTTAAATTAAAAGTTTCATTTAAATTGATTATAAACTACGTACATTTAACTATATCATATTGAAAACTTCTTTTATGCAGTGGCTCAAGAAACAAAGAAAGAATGCTCTATTTGAAGCAGTGGAGAAGCTAAAATCAGGTGCTCTATACGCGAACAAATGGTCTAGCAACACTTTTATTAATTAATGGGATTTATGGTTTGAACTGATACATAATGTGTTTTTCCCTTTTTTTTTTTTTTTTTCTTGGATTGGCAGGGCTTATGGTTCTGGGATTCATGTCTCTAACTTTGACAGTGACTCAAGGATCTATAATCAAGATATGCATATCCAACAAAGTAGCAACTAAGATGTTACCATGTCATCGCAGAGCAACCAAAGCTGCCACGGCATTACAAGAATCCTCTGATTACTGTGGCTCTAAGGTATGTACTTAATTATATTTATCATCTGGTTACATTTAAATACAGGAGTCTGCAATTTGGAGAAGATTAAGAGGAGTGTGCTTGATACATTATTGTAATGGATTTTCAGGGAATGACATCTCTTATATCACAAGATGGGATCAATCAGCTTAGTATTTTCATCTTTGTATTGGCTGTAATGCAGATTGGTTATAGTGTTCTTACTATGACCTTAGGAAAGGCAAAGGTATATATATACCACTATATATTTTCTTCACTTCAAATGAATCCACTTAATCTGATGGCTACCACATAAATCAGTGTAACTTATGAATATGTGGTAAAGCATTTTGCTTAATTTTTTTTATAGAATTAATAGCTATGGCAAGTATGAACTTTCTTGGGTTTTTTCTTTTTCCCAAAAATATGTAGATGAGGCGTTGGAAAGCCTGGGAGACAGAGACTCAGACAGTGGAATATCAAGCTGCTAATGGTAAGGTGATACATAGACATACAGACATTGCCTTCTCCTCATCTATCCTCTAATGTATAGCACCTTTAGATAAAGTCTTGAATCATTAAATTATTTAGCAAGAACAATAAGTAACCAAGTGTTGATGCTATAATTCAACTGGAATCTTTCCAACTGATTTGCATCAATTTTTCAGATCCAAACCGATTTAGATACACCAGACAAACAACATTCGGTCGCAGACACATGACTTATTTTACAAGCACGTCCCTCCATTTATGGGCAGTGAGTTCATATTTTTCTTTCTCTGGCTTGCAAACACTCAGACTCTGCTAATTTAAGACTTAACCAAATCGGGCTACCTTATACAGAAATGCTTCTTCCGGCAATTCTTCAACTCAGTGGCGAAAGTCGACTATCTCACTCTCCGCCATGGCTTCATTTCGGTGAGCATTCTCAAAATTTTGTGAATAACATATGATTAATTAATACTAACATCAAATGCACAAAAGTAACTCTATAAATTGCAGGCTCACTTGTCCAACAATAATTCCTTCAATTTCCAAAAGCACATTCAACGATCGCTGGAGGATGATTTTAAACTTGTTGTTGGCATCAGGTTGTGAAGAATCCATACTTAATTAATTTAATTTATTCTTATCTAACTAACTAAATCCTTATTTTTTACACCTTGAAGCCCTCTCATGTGGTTCTTGGTCATCATTTTCATGCTTGCGGACGTGCATGGTATATAACTAAACTAACTACAAACTAACATTTTCCACATTCTTATGTTACATATTTCCTTTAATTACACAAAACCTTTTTTGTTACTAAAGAGTATTACATGAAAATGTAAAAAACCAGGTTGGAGGATGTATCTCTGGGTTTCATTTCTCCCATTGATTGTAAGCACTCAAAATTCAGACTTCTTTCTTTTCAAGTATTACAGTTAAATGAGATCGCAAGTAATTTTAGTTGTGGTTGCAGATAGTGCTAGTTCTTGGAACCAAACTTGAAGTAGTGGTAACAAAAATGGCTCTCCAACTCAACGATCAGGAGAATGGCGTAGTCAAGGGAGCACTTCTAGTGCAACCAAATGACAATCTCTTCTGGTTCCACCACCCAAAATTTGTCTTGACACTTCTACACTATACTTTATTTATGGTAATTAATCTCTCCATACTAATAACCAAAAAAAAAAAATTATGGTTGACTAGTTATTATTTCTGAAATTCATGAACTGATCAATGTGTTTTTATTTAATTCTCCTATGTATATATATATCAGAATGCATTTGAGGTAGCTTTCTTTGTTTGGGTCACGGTATGACTTATTCTCCATATCAATGAAGCTTTATTGTTTTCATACTTTAATTTTAATCCAAATTCGTTGCTTCTAATCTTTTTTTTTTTTTTTTTCAGTTGCAATTTGGAATAAAATCTTGCTACCATGAACATCCAGAGATCATTGTTGTGAGGGTCATATTAGCGTAAGTGCCATCTATTTCCACATGCATTAAACATAATCATTTCAGCGTGAAAAAAAAATTAGAATTAAAACTCTTCTTACCCCGTTCAATTAAAAATTTTTCATATTTTACTAATTATTAGAACTATCAGCGTCGAATGTTAAAGGTGGTTGATTATTTCTAAAAACTTGAACAGAACTTTTGAGTCCCACAGAATTTGCATACATTTATTCAGCTTATTGTTAATTACTATTAATCTCTCCAGGGTGACCGTTCAAATCATGTGCAGCTACATTACCCTTCCTCTATATGCTTTGGTAACCCAGGTCAGATATAGTTGAGGTTATTAAGACCAATAGTTCAGTAGTGGAGATGCAGCCATGCATGTTCCATTCCCTTAATTGAACTAATAAACCAAATGTAGTTAATTTGTATACAGATGGGATCACAATTCAAGAGTGCAGCATTAGAAGAGCAAACAGCAGAGATTATAAGACAATGGCATGCTGGAGTGAAGAAGAGGAGGAAAAAACAGGGACTTTCACCTTCTATAACCACTTATCCATCTCCTATATCAACTACCAATAGAACTATGGATTCACCACATTTTTCTTCTCATAACAGATCACTAAGTTTTTCAGAAATCACCATGTTTCCATCCCAAAATTAAATTATTGAACATGGTCAAGACGTAGTTCCATCCAATGTGGCAAGATAGACATGCCTAGCCCATTAGAGAACTTTAGGTCGATGCTTTTTTGCACAATATTTTGCAAAAAAAAAAAAAGGTTCATATTATCGGTTCTGTATTCATATTTCCAAAAAAAAAAAATTATTAATCTTGATTTTCAAGAGAACTATAGATGGTTTAAAATTTTGCTAGCATGGTTAATAATTGATTGAAGATCATGGAAGGGGACATTTGTGGAATTCATGGAATGATTTGAGATTTGTTTAATATGTTTTTTTTTTCCGTGGTTATAATTGATGGAATTATAGAGTGTCTCAGAAATTATTTCAATATCTCATTATGTAATTTAATCAATATTTATCTACGTAATTTTTTTTGTTTAAAATTACATATCAAGTAGAAATTACATGTAAATCGTTCATTTTGTTATGTAATTATATAGAATTATATTTTGAGATGAAAAATATGTAAAACATTTCATATTACATATAATTTGTTCATTCTTTTGTGCAACTATATATAAAGATACTATAATTAGAATGTTTTAAAGGCACTTTAGACATTGATCTAAAATAAAATAATGACCATTAAAAAAATAGACTTATTAGCCTTTAAAATCCATTTTTTTCTTAATTTTGACAAAATTGGTCAATTCCTTTAATTTTGATAAAATTAGCCAAAAATAATAAAATTTTAGCAAATCTAGCTAAAATTCAAATTGATCAAAATAGATTGATATATCACATGACATAACGAACTAAATAGCTTGAATTTTTATAAAAAAAAACAGTTAAATCAGTTAACATTAGTTACTAATATCGAATAATATTATTTTAACTCAATATTTGACGCGACACATCATCCTATTTTAATCCATTTCAATTTTGATCAGATTTGTTAAATTTTATTAATTTTGGTTAATTTTGTCAAAATTAAAAAGATTAACAATTTTATAAAAACTTGAAAATTTTTGAATTTTAAGAGCCAATAAACCTAAAAAAATAACTAATATCGTCTACATTTTTCTGTTGTTGACACCAAAAAAACAAATTTAGATTTTCAACAACAATTAGATTGAATGGGTATGAGCTCTTAGAAACTAGTTAGCTGAAAGTCGATTAAAAACAGTGAATCATTAAATCATTTCAAATTTAAATGATATCATTTCGCAAAAAATTTAAAAATTCTAAAAAGTACATTTTAAAAATAATTTTTTATTATATTTTATATTTTAAAAATATTTTTAGTATATTTATATTTTTTTTAAATAATATTTTATAAAATTAAACCGATTAAATTGATTGAATCAATTGAATTAAAATTAACTAACCTATCAGTTTAATAATTGGTCTGATATTAAGAAAAAAAAACATTGATTAAAAATTTTAAATTTAAAGCCCTAATCTTGTCCTTAAAGACTATTTTCATAATAATTGAACAATCGGAAACTCAACTATCAAAATTAAAATTAGAAATGATATTTTTTTTTTTATCTAAGTTAAAATTTTGATTCAATATGAAATTGACTTAATTTGAATTTAATTTGATCTCGATCCAACCCATATAATCGATCCAATTGACCAAATTTTAATTATTAAATATTTAAATTTATTTAAAATTTAAAATAATTTTTTATTTAAAGAAAAAATTAAATTTATGGATGACTGAAATCTAAAAAATAATTTATTTACTTTTTTTGTACATTGATGTGAACCCAACCAAAACCTACGCGGATCCAACATATTTACAACTTATAACCAAAATATTTTGAAAAAATCTATAGTTTTTTCCCAATGATAAGTAGAAACCTATTTAAGAATAATCACTAGGCATACTAAAAAGAAAAAAGAAAAAGATGCTAGTTCAGAAATTTAGTAGCTGAGTACTTATCTCTTCAATTTTTTTTTTTTATTAGAAATTATTATATGAACTCAACATGTAATAATGCATCCTCTTTTATAGAGATATGAAATGTACCCTTCACATTTTAAAGTGTCTTATATGTTTGTAAACATAAAATGTGTTAATGTTTTATAAAAATATATTATCAAACAATTCATACCAAATTTATATAATTTTTTATTAAAATTTTTCTTTTTTTTAAATATTTCAAATTCGTCTAATCATTCTTTCTTCCCTGTACATAAAAAAAAAAAAAAAAGCTTTATTTTTCAAAATTAATGATGAACAACAATTAGTCAGTTCCATGTTTGAATTTTGAAGGTGTAAATTGGTAGTGGTAATTAGGAAAGAAACATGAGACAAAGACAAAAATGTGTTTCTCATTTTAGCCATTTAAAGACACAAGGCCCACAAATTTTTATAGGCCAGGCCCAAGAAGCCATATCAAACTGTACCCAACAAGTTGGTTATGAATGCGACAAAACACAGTTAAAACTACGTGGCCCACACCTCTGATTTTTTAAAAAACATGTCGGCCCATTATAGTACTCGGGTAGATAGACCTTAACATTCAGTCACATTGGACAAAAATAGTTCTTCCTTGGGCCCACTCAGCCCTCCAATTGCATTTCTCTGTTTCCTTATCATCAAACTTTCACCTTCAAACCTACAACAATTACATATTCTACCCATTCACTTTTGGTTTTTTTTTTTTAAGAAAAATAAAATGAATGTAAAAGTCACGTTTGATACACCCAAAAAAAATGAACGAAAATAGAATTTTTATTCTATTTTTGTATTTGATACTTTAATTATTTGAAAATTATATGAACAAGATTTTAAAAATATGGGAATGTTTTACTATTCTTAAAATTTTGTTATCTAAATTAATTTATCTGCTTATAAATTATGTATCATGGAAACAAAAATATGAGAACTAATTTATTTACTTATAAACTATGTATCATGCAAACGAAAATATGAGAACATCAAGAAATAAAAAAACATTTCACAAAAAAATGATATTTTATAAAATATAATGAAAAAAATAAAAAAATATAGAATTTTTGAAATGCAAAAAATATATCTGAAACATGATAACATGATCCAATTAAAGTTTTCATACGACATAGCTTGAAAATGTAAGATTACTGTCCATCAAACTAATTATAAAAATTTTATTAATAGTTTAATCTATTTTTTGTATATTAAAATATACTAACTAAAAATATTAAAATAATAAAAAAATTTATCTTAAGAATTTGATTTCATTTTTCAATTTTTTTAATGTAATCAAAGATATCATAATATAGTGTAAGTATTTTATGAAGTCATTTTAAACGTTTTTAATTGTATGTTATGCTATTTTTTTTTTCAAATATTTAACATAAATTGTTTGATGAGGAGACAAATAAATTTATATAATCGATTTTAATTAATTTAAAATTAGTAATTATATTCATTTTAGAAAGGTGCAAAATAAAAAGACATAAACAATATATATATATATATATATATATATATAACAAAAAGGCATTTTCTTTTCAAATTGCTTATATTAATGGATGAAAATTTTTAAAATTATAATATTTATGTATAAAATTTAAAAGAATGAAAGAAAGAATGATAATGTGAACGTTTCTTTCATATTCTCATCCTTTATAAAAAAAAATTTCTCATTTACTCATTCTATTCAAGCAACAAGTTAAAAAAAAAAATTATTCTCTTTTTTCTTCTCAGTTTTTATATAACTTTTTTCTGTCATTCTTTCTTCTTTACTTTTTTCAGAGTGTACCCTTAGTTAAATTAAATTGAATTTCAATTATATTTTATATAATTGAAATAATGTACTGGATTCATTGTTACATTTGGGACTTAATAAAAAAATTAAAAATGAAGTAAAAGAAAGTTTCACAAAAAGCACATGAAAACATGATATGACATATCTTTCTCTTACATATATCAATTTAATTTTAAAAAAATATAAAAAATCACATCATCAGAGTTAGTCGAAAAATGATCAAATAATCATCAAAGATAATTTTAATTGACAAGAATAAAAATATAGATAGAATTTTTTTCCCAAAAAAAAAAACCAACAAATTTCAATGTTTTAAATAATTACACTGAAAATAAATTAAGGAGTGAGCAAACTTAAAATTATATACTCATACATAATTGTACTAGGTATCAACATCAGCTATTACTTCTTTTTTTTTTTTGTTTTGGGTGACATTCCTCCCTTCTCATTCCATGCCAAATGAAACATGTAATCTAAATGAATCAACAAAATAACTTATCATCCAATATATCATAAGAGTTCTAATCTCTCTCAAGTTTTTCTCACTAAAATAGATTTAGTTTTTTATCTCTAATATTGTATAATTATCAGTGTTTTGTTCTCTTTTTGTTAGATCTTGGGGAGATTACTCTTTTTTCTTCCCATCCTTATCTTGGGATGTTCTGCTTTATTTGGGTTTTTGCTGCTTGTAAGAAATATCAACAACAAATTTACTTGGAGATGTCTGCCTCGGCCTACCCGACGTTCCAATCATCTCTTGAAAATCTGCTTTATATCCTTAGGTGGGATTTGCTACAGCCATCAATTTGCGGGAAGAAGAGATTTGTCTCAGCATACCCAGTGTTTAAACTCTTCAAATCCAGTCCATTGCATTTGTTTCTACTGTCATGAACGTTTGGTATCCATTTCATAATGTCAGTAGCATTTGATTTTGTTGTTATTTTTCTCTCTGAGTTTTCTGTTATGTTTATGGAGTTAAGGATCTTTGCAATCAAGCTTATCCTTATATTGTCCTGTACTCCTTATTAATATTAATTATATTTTCAGTTTGTCAAAAAAAAAAAAAAAATAGAGGAAAACTAAACTTGGTCTAGTATTATTTAGCAGCCCCAACAATGGTCACATGAAATGGGTCATGGTTTCCTACATGTCTGGGACTAACACCATCTTGTTAGGAGGCAAGCACAAACTTTTGTAGGGTTTTAAGCAAAACAAAATTTTCTTTTGTCATATTTAATTAAGATGGAAAATGAGGTTTCATGATCTAATAGGGCCATCACTTCCCCAACATCAACCAACACACACCACCCTCCCACCCCCACACCCCACACCCCCCTTGTAGTAGAGAGCCTCATTTTCCCTCATCTTCTCACATTCATACCATAAATAATTGAGTTTTGTTTTTTATTTATGGAAAGTGGTTTTCAAACAATCTTTGCTTACTACTTTTCTTTTTTAATTTTGTAGATGATGAAGAAAGATATTATATTAATTAATATCCAAAAAGAATCAATTATTATGATATTGACAGTTAGATTTTATCCCTTTTGAAATAAAAGATATCAACAGCAATAATATTATCTTCAAAACTATGAAATAGAAAACTTAATTTATCAAGTAACGAAAAATAATGATATTTCTGACAATACGTATTTAAATTAAGAATATCAAATTGCTACTAATACAAGAATCAACTTTAATGATTAATATAAAGGCCTATACTTAATCATGACATAGTAGAAAAATGTCATCCATAAACCTAAATTTTATTCATAGTAACTGAAATTTATCATCTATATGATTATGTTTTTAGTGTTATAATTATTATCCATGAAAAAATGATGGATACTTGACTAGGTGACCCTTACTTTTTTGGTAGTTCATGACTACCAACTTTGTTAAAGGCAACTATTTTGATGCTCTAGTCGCAAGTTTGTAATTATGGGATACCATTTGTCCCCTACATAGGACCTACTTTGTCCATTGTTTAGATTAAAATCAAGGCAGTGAACTTCCTCTGTGAATCTTGTAAAAAAGTGAATAAATAAATATGCAAAAACAAAAACAAAAAGTTCCTTTGCGAATCAAATAGGCCAAATTGCAGGATAGCCATAGCATCATCACAAAGGTCCCATTGAAGTACTGCTGGGGACAACACATACACACAATTTTTCTTTCTCTTAGGCTTATCATTAAGTAATTAACTTCACTATTTCTACCAAAATCATCTTATTCTTCTTGTTAAAGCATGATCTTTAATGTAGGAATATGATAAAGGTAAGTCTTGTGTGTGTGTGTGTGTGTTAATAAGATGTGGATTTCCAACTTAGACGCACATACAAGTCTAGTAGGCAAGTAGGCATCACAGTTTGGTAACAAATTCTACACAATCTCTTCCTAATACAATTCTAGCCAATTTTAACAAGGCTAAGTACAAATATTGAAGTAGTGAAGTAAACATGAACCGTTAAAATTAACTATCAACTGCAAAATTCTTACATGCCTTCTGACTATATATATATATATATATATTTACCCCTGCTCTGGTTGGCAAAGGTGATGCACAGAGAACTTAGTGTCATGGATTTAAGTCTTTTTAATAGCAATTTGTGTACCCTTTATGGGTTAACCATTCCAATAATATAAAGTGTTCGGTATTAGTATGTAACACATTTTCTGCTTATTAATTAACTAACCATTAACAACCGTGGCTCTTTTAAGAGTGATCTAACTACACGACACTGTGTAAAAAAACAAAAAATGACTATATATATATATATATATATATATAGAACATGATGACCTAATATGCATGAATGATAAATTATAATGATCAATTGGAGCAATAATAACTCACGATATTCAGTCCGTTTAAATGGGGGAATACTTTGGTATCATTTAAATAAGACCTTAAGCCTTTCGAATATAAAGACTAATATTGAAAGAGTGTTACTTTTTTTGTAAATTTATCCGACTCAAATTGGATTAGTCTCATATTAGCCAAGTGATTGATGGTTAAACTAAAAATAATAATAACTCATTTTAATTGCATGGAAAGTTCATAATTAATGGATGATCAGATGAGTATATAGATAAAAAATTTTCATATCTTTAAAGAAAAACAAATTTTGATATACATAAACTAAAGAATACAATTGCAAAAAATTAATAATGTTATAATGAAATGTTGATAAACAAATCTGAACAAATTGCATAGAGTTGGAGGTTATACAAAATCCAAGTCAAACATTAAAGATAAACATATTAAGAATATAGATTCTAAACAAATTTAAACATATAAGAAGAAGGAAAATCTAAATTCTAGTTCTATCAAAAGTCCTGAAGAGTCACTTAAAATATACTCAAAACGTGTCTGAAATATAGAATTAAAGTATTTAACCTTAAGAAAGAAGCTCAATTAAGGTTCCATGTCTAGGAACTATGTAAAAATCTGAAAGAGATTTTCAATAATAGATTTTTTACTTGATTTAAAAATTCAACTTAAATTCATTTGGAAAAATAATTTGAATCCAAAATTTTTTTAATCAAATTTGATTTGACTTAATACGTCTAAATGCAACTCAAAAAATAAGTGATTTGATCCAAGCTAAAATAATTAGAATTTCACCCAACTAAAATTATTAAAAATATTTTTTAAAAAATTTTAAAGTCAAAATGATGAGTGAGTCGATTCAATATATTTGCAACTTGAATTGACTCAACTCAAAATCACCCTAAAAATAAAACTTGAAATTGACTGTTTTTAAGATTAATATAAATCTAAATTAACCTGATCCTACTCATTTACTATTTATATTTTCCACAAATAAATTAGAGATCTCCAAACTCCGCCAATGTCTACTCAGTTTATGCTTCAATCCCTTAATTCGTTTCGTACAGTACTTGCCTGCACATTTTATGTCAGATAGAATTCGTTCATATATATTTCATTTAATACAGCAAATAAGAAACTCTTGTAATAATTCATGTCATTTTGCAGTCCATTGAAAGAGTGGTGGTAATCAGTCACGTAAATTTATAACCTATGCAATAGGATCACTTCACAATCACATAATACACTTGTGAATGTTGTTTTTTGAAATTTTAGAAATTGTCACTTATTATATAATAAATTTATATATATAAATTGATTTTTATCAATTAGTTCATAAATTGATATAATTTAGTTAGCTCATAAATTTATATGTTAGGCTTATAATATCTGAAAAAAATTTCATTAAAAATATATTTTTACTAAATTACATATCTTGTTCATTTTTAGCAAATTTTTATTCTAATAAGAAGCTCAATAAATTATGTTACACAATATAATTCATTCTTTTCCTTAATTTCATTTTATTGAATAACTAAAAAAATAATATTTGATATAAATGAGTTCTATAAATTTATATAAAATTTATTTATAAATTTAAATTTAGGGTGTTTGGTATAAATGAACATCCATTTAAAATTAATTCATTACATTCATAGAATTTATTATAATTAAATTAAGTTCTACTAAATTGGATAAAATTTTTAACTGAATCTAAACTTAAACTATTTTTTATTATGATTCAAATATATTCTATCTCTTATTTTTCTTTTGTTCTTTCTCTCCTTCTTCATCTCATTACTATTTCTTTATCTTTTTTTTTTCTTTTTTCTCTTCTCTTTATTCTTCTCTCTCTTCGTCTCTCTATACAAAACTAATGTTGTTTTTCTTTAAAAAAAAAATCATTTTCTTGAATTTTTAATAATTCTGTATGTGAAATTTATTTTATTTGAAATAAATTTTTACTTATATAAATTTTTAAACTTTAATATTTATAAAAATTTTTTAGAAATAACATAACAAATATCAAGTGTATTTTTGAAAAAATAAATATTAAATTAAAATTTATATTTAAATTAAATATAATATTTAATTTTTAAAATAAAATACATGTTTATTACATAATATAAAAACATATAGGAATTCATTCGCAAATGAATTACATTCGAAATTCATTTATTAACAAAATGAATTATATATCAAAGATAATATAAAAGAATTTATACCTGAAATTCTCTACTCTACGCAACGACTTTTATTTGAATAAATTGGCAGAAGGAGAAAATAATAAAAATATGAATTAGTATTTATTTATTTTTCTTAGATTCTAGTTTTTGTTTCTATGGAATACCTTAAAAAAATAAGAAAGTAACAAAAAAAAAAATAAAAATAGATTGTGAGGTCATTGTAGAAAAGCATTGGGCATAGGGGAGACATTGACAGATGAGAAAGAGCACTACAAATGCGGGCGATAAAAGCTTCCAAAACGGCAGACAAACCACAAATCTCTCTTTCTTTCTCTCATCTCAAAATAAAAAAGAAAAGATAAGTTAATAATAAGAAACAAAGGAATTGTATCGTTAGTGATTTTGTTTCTAGTATTTGTCAAGCACCGAATCAGGAACCCGGTACAAGAGCCACCCACAGCCAGGGAGAGACAATCTTTTTTGATCCTTTTCTATTAGGATGATTTGATAAATACATTCTCATTACTTTTTTTTCTTTTTATTACAGTGACACGTAACATAATTTAAATAGTATTGTTATTATATTTTTAATTATAAAAATAATTTATATTTTAAATTATTAGAGTAAGATAAAAATAAATAAGAAATAAGATAAAAATAAGATATATAGCGCTTCCCTTTCCGTTATTATTATTAGTTTTTAATCTATCTCCAAAAGACAAAATTTTATTATTGCAATAACAACCTTTAAAATCTATGTTTCTTCATGCTAATATATTCATTTTGATTACAACTCATGACTTTTTAATCCATTCAAAACTCTAAGCTATAAATTCCAACTAATTTGAAAATGAATTGAAAATTCTAGATTAAATTTAATCTAACTCTAATGCTATATGTTCGAATATTATTTTAAAAAATTAACACAATTTGAATTATTAAATAAAGAATTATATTTGTATCTCTAAACCTGTTTGTCGCTGCTAATTTTAATTAACCTATAAAAATAGTTTAATTGGAAAAGTTTATAACTTGAATTCTTTTTAATCATAATTATTTAAAGAGTAAAAATTGTCAAGATTTGAACTTTTAGTTTCTGTTTTAAGAGGGCATTCAATTTCAAATTATAGCTTACTTGTAGTTTACA
>CATIWR010070736.1:0-11298 GCA_949677035.1 Omphalea diandra
AACTATCAAACTAGACAAAGATGAATCGGGTAAGCCAAGTGATGAAAATAGGTATAGTGGTATAATTGGCTCTTTTCTCTATCTCACTACTTCTAAACCCGACATCATATTTAGTGTTTGCATGTGTGTTAGGTTTCAATCATGCCCTAAGGAATCACATTTAAATGGTGTTAGAAGGATTCTTAAATATTTACATGGCACATTGTATTTAAGATTGGGGGTATCCTAGGAATTCATCATTTAGTCTAGAACTTCTTGGGTATTCAGATGCGGATTATGCAGATAGTTTATTAGATAGAAAGAGAACTTCTAGAACTTGCCAATTCATAAGTGATTGTTTAGTCTCTTGGTTTAGCAAAAAGTAAGTTTCGATTGTCTTATCCACCGCCGAAGAGGAATATGTGGCGACAGGTTGTTATTGCACCCAGGTTCTTTGGATGAAACAACAACTCAAGAATTATGGCAAAGATATTAATCACATTCCCATCAAATGTGACAACACAAATGCAATAAATCTTTTAAAGAATCTCATCCAACATTCTAAGAGCAAACACATTGACATTAGATATCATTTTCTTAGAGATCATGTCCAAAATGATAATGTAGTGTTAGAGTTCATTGACACCAATCATCAACTTGTGGACATTTTCAGTAAACCCCTTAATGAAGAAAGGATGAACTTCATTAAAAGAGAGTTAAGGATCCTTGATGGAAGCTCTCTAGGGTGAAAATTGATCTCACCTCATTTCTTCATTGTGTTTGTCAATTTGATTGATTGAATGATATGTTTGATAATTATGTATGTTGATAACTTTGGATATGTTAATTTTCTATGCAGTTGTGCTTTTCTATGCCAATTGCTTGAATTGATCATCATTACATTAATTGATCACATCTAGAAAGACTAATTCTTATTCTTTCTTTGTTTTTCTTTTTGCCTCATAATTTGCGATCGCTATTATCACTTCGCAGTCGCTACTTATAGGCACTCATCAATTTTCTATCAAACTCTTAATTCATTATCGCGACTTTAGATGACCACCATGAATTTTTTCAAAATCCAAATTTGGCCATTGACTCTTTCATTTTCCCAGGAAATCTTATCAGTTACTCATAGAATTTGTAATTAGCTATCATGACCAACTAGTAGCTACCACGAATTTTGGTAACTGTCAGACATTGATTGATTTAACTGTCAATTGGTGCCAACTCCTCATTTAATGAATTTTTTTTATCATTTTATTACCATTTTTCATCATTCTTCTGCTTATTTAAGTCATCTTAACACTCCTCTATTCCACTTTTACCTTTTCTCTTCATCTATCATTTATCTCCTCTCAGTCCTTCTAAACTCTCTCAACTTTGATCCTTCATGGCACCTAAGAAACTAACCAAAGCAGAAAAAGGGAAGGGTATCGCCCAACTTCCAAGCCTTCCTCCTCTTCACCTAATGAAGGGAATAACCAAAGAAGAAAAAGACAAGTACAAAGCAACTCCAACAAAATCATCCAAGTCAATAAAATTCCTTTTACCTTTCTCCTTGAATCATTTGGAATCAATAATGAAATCCATGCCTTGTTTTCGAACCTAGACTGGATTGAATTCATCTTCAGGGATGAACTAAAGTATGAGGAGATTGTCAAGGAGTTTATGTGCACTATTACATTGAGCGGGAGAGTTAAATCAAAAACAGGTTCATGTGGTTTGGTTTTTAGGGAACCCTATTTTTTAACATTTGCCCAACTTTCTACTGTTTTCAACCTTCAAATTCTTTGCATTTTAATGTCATTTATTCTAAATTTTTGTCAGATATTTCTATTGAAACCAAATATGACCCTAAAACATCTATGGCCAAAATACATTAAAATGCTTACAAATTGCCTTCTCCACTGTATCATCACTTTCTCTGTAAATACTAGGGGTGATGGGAATGCAAAAGTTTTCCAAAAAGACTAAGCATTTCTATTTTGCCTAACAAAAAATAGCCAATTCAAACAGGTCGATACCTTATGGATCAATTGATTCACATGAGTTCAAAGCCTAAAAGCCAATTTCTCTTTCCTTCTTAGGTCATAGCCATATACCATTTTGTGGGAGCCCTTAATGAGGAAAATGAGAAATTCCTCATCAAAAAATATTTACCCTCTCAACACTATCTTGATTTGCCCTATTTGATTAATGGCAAGACAATCCATCCAAATAACTATGTATATACCTTGGGGTCTTTTAGGGCAAAGAAGCAAGAAACCACTCATGCTTCATAAAGGAGGAGTCTTGTGATAGAGAAAAGTGCCCAACCAATTCTATCTCTTAAGCCTGAAGCCAAACCTAAAACTTCTGCCATCTCACTCTCTCTTCCATCAATAAAAAGTTAGACAAGGTGATGCGCATGATCTAAAGGAGATTTCTTCTTCTTTCCTACCTCCACAGTGATCTAATGGACCTTTAACAGAAGGTGGGTGCAACACCTTACCATCTCCCAGACTGTGAGGATTGGGAGGACACCTCAGAGGAAAAAGAAGACCAAAGGGTGGAAGAAGGAGATGAGGCATAAGGAGGAGAAGAAGGTAAAGAAGTTGGAGATTTTGATGATGATGACATCTCTCCACTTATGTAGTTTTTCTTACTTAGACTTGTAATTCTTTTTCTGTTTTTATTTTTTTTGTTCTTCGGGCCTAAGTTTGTGATCTTACAAATTTTTATTATTTATTCTATGTTTAAATTTAGTTTGTATTTTTTTCCTTTTGATATCAATAAAATTTGAAGTTTTTGTTCCCTCTATGGTTGTTCTTTATTTGCATCACTTTATACTTATCCCTATAATTACCTTGTTCTTTCTTTTTGGATCTTGACAAAGGAGAGAGAAATAATGAACTTGCATGCCATAATTAAGGGGGAGTATAAATTGAGGGGAAACAATTTTAATTAGTTTAATTGCATTTCAAGTTTAAATTGGTATCTTAACAAGTTTAATTTTTTAAACATTATTAACCATCTCAAATTCACACTTACGCATTCTTTATCCCTTGTAAAATCAATCTAAGTTTTCAAAATCACCATCATCCTCATGTACATATCTACCACACTTAGGTTGCATGATGTTTGAGTTAGTGGCATTGAGGTGTTGGTTTGTTGGCTAGTTCTATTTTCTTCACTTTGCCCATTAGTTGCTCCATCTTTTCTTGCATGGTTTTCATAAAAAGTTTCCATTTAGGATCACCACTAGGATCTTTCATGATTAGTAAAACAAAAAAAAAAAACTCACAAAATTACTCCCTTATGTGTTTACACTCAAAAGATGTCACTCTTCTCATGTTTCATGCAATAAGGCTTTTTCCCTCTTATGATCTCACACACTTTTGCCTTTTACCTCTCAAGTTCTTTTCTTTAAGTTCTTTAGGAACTGATGTTAGTATTGTCAAATAAATTCCCAATTATTTAACAAACAAGAAATTCAAAACTTGTAATGACTCTAGATAACAAAGATCGTGAATTAAAGTAAAGAAACAAGCTTTAGCAAAAGTAAGAGGCTAATCTACAATTTTGAAGAAGAAAGAAGAAATTACAATTTGAAAAGTTTGAATAAAAGAATTTTGAAGTTCAAGGCCAAATTAAACTTGCACAAATCCAAGTTGAGTTCTTTTCTCAAAATCTCAACACAATTACTTTCTTTAGCTTCTTTTTTTTCTTTTAACTTCTTTTTTTATTAGTGTTTTTTTTTCTAAAAACTTGGAAGCTGAACTTTAAACAAACACAAATAAAAATACAAAAATAATTCAAGAAAACTACTTAGGCTGAATTGAATGTATTAAAGCTCAAACGTAAGCCTCTTATTAATTTGACTTTGAATGGTCTTAAAACTGAAATCAAACAACAAAGAATGAGTAAGAACATTATAAGACATGAATTTGACAAAGACAGAACAAGGAAAAACTGAAGTCAACATTATAAGCATTAAGAATCCAAAAAGGAAAAGGAAAACAATGGAAACATAAACTTTTTGAATTTTTTTTATGATGCAAGCACAAATTAGAATTGATATCAATGATTAAATAACACCTAATTAAGACGAAACAAATAGATTTGGTGCAAGAAATTGAAGAAAATCAAATGCAGCATAATGATGATGATTAGGTCGAATTGAAAAAAAGAAGAACAAGAATAAGAACTATTTGGATTAAACTATAAGATGAACAAATAGTTAGAACAAGAAAAACAATATTCAAACACAATGAAAACAAGGATACTTACTTGATGATTGAAAACCTTAAGCCCTAATATGAATGATATGAGCAAGAGTGCGTTAACACCTTAGATTGTATGATTAAGAAGGGATTATTTCAAGAATCAAGCATAAAGACTCTAAACTATTGATCATGTATGTTCTGAGTCTTATTTTGATGATCACAAACATATCTAAGAGCTAACCTTTGTCCAAGATATTTGTGTTAATTCTTGCAGGTACATCAATCTATTGAACTATGATGATTAGAGAAAGAGTCATGATTGGAAACTCTAAGTATTGAAAAAGTAAAGATCAACCAAATTAAGCTTGATAGTCCAACGGGTATTACCATTATCGAACATGTATTGTGACTCTAGCAACGGGCATTAAAGGAACTTAATAGGCATTGAAGTATCACCTTAGCATGAGCAAAGTCTTCGAGATCTTACAACAGACGTTGTCCTCTACTACCATAGGCATTGGATAACTCAAACACAAGAGCTATGCATATTCATCTTAGCAACGATCATTGCAATTTTGCAATGGGCATTGTTTTAGATCTCACAATAGGTGTTGCATTTTTGTAATAGGTGTTGTACCAAGTGGCTTGAAATTTAGCAAAACTCTCAAGTTTTCAAAATGGGTGTCGGATCTCACCAACGAACATTGGAAAAGCTCCCTAGATTGAGCTAAGGTTTTTAGACCCTCAAACAAGGCACACTTAATAACGAATAAGCATTAAGGATGTCTAACGAGCATTAGAAGTTCATTAATAGTCGTTGAAGTACTATTAAAGATCTTGGAAAAATAGAGCATCAATATCACACCTTTCTTGAAATCTATAATAGGCATTGTTCATACTTAAATAAGAATTGATTTGAATCCCAACAGGCATTGAGAATATCTAACAACCATTGAAGTTAGTTGAATAAACAAATGAGAAAGTCAAAAGAGGAGCATTGAAACAAACTTCTCTATAACAGCTAGTGCCAACGGTCATTTTATTAGTACCAACAATTGTTGAAGTTGTATTTTTCTTAACAATCACTTATTTTTCATGAAATCAATGATAATTGATAACTCAACAATAGGCATCCAATGGGCATTGATTGTCAACAAGTGTAATATGAAGTGACAACTTTCTTTCTAACGACTAGTTCTTTATTTCAACCTATAAAGAGACTCGCTCTCAACATAAACTGGTAGCGAACCATCCCAGTAAATGAGTATTATATTGTGAAAGCATTTTTAAAATCAAAAGGGTAAACCAAGAGTGATTTAAAATTAAGAGAAGTTCATTGTTTAAAGCTTGCAAGTATTATCTTTAAACCAAAGTTTAAAGAATAAACTTTTCAAATATTCTCTCAATACTCTAAACCAGATTAAGCATACTTTGTGATTGTATTTTAAAGTGTTTTATTACTTGAGTGAGAGAATCATCCTCAACTTTAAAGTTATGTTTTGTTTAAGGAAACCCTTTGTTAAAAGATCTTAAAAACCATACTTTGTGAAAGGTTTAAGGTAGTAATTGGAAACTAATTTGGGTTATAGATTTAATAGCACTCATAAGTCTACTTGTAATGGCTTAGTAGTGCCCAAAAACTATTGTTGTAAAGGTTGTTGATAACACCTTAAGCTATCTAGATAGTGAAGGCGCTAGTGGGAATACTAGATGAGAGGACGTAGGCAAGTTATGTTGAACCTCTATAAATCATGTGTCTTGATTCTTCATACAATTTCACACTTAGTTTTTATTTTTAATTTATTGCCATTGCCCTATTCAACCCCTCTGTTGGACTAGGTTGGTCAAACTTAAGTCAAAACTCTCTTTTGATATTGACAATGTAGATTGATATGTTCTAACGTCATTTTCAAGTGTTAATTTTGTAGATTTTTAGATAAATTTGCATTAAAAGTTGAATGGAAGTCTAAGTCTTAAAGAATGTAAATGGAATCCTAATTCATAGTCATGAATTAAGATATCATGAGTGTTATCTTAAAAAAGATTGAACCAAGTTGAAATAGACGAGTTTGCGATGTGTGTTATGTTCACTATCGTGACTCCAACTTTTGCACTTGCTTGGATGGAATCAATTCCTTAACCAGACTATGCCAAGTGTCTCAAAGAACCATTGAAAGATCAAAATTTATGAGAGTGAAATGTTGGTTGAGACCATGGTTTGGTGAAGCAATATCTCCATGTCAAATAGAAGATTTCGCGGTGACCATCGCGTCCAAAGAAAATAAATTGTGATCGCGAATTTCACTCTATCTCAAAGGACATAATAACTATTTTTCTTAGAGAACCAATGATTGTCTACCATGTGGACTAGCCATTAGATATAAATGAGATTCTCTACTGCGAATTAAGCAAATTCAATTCAATGTGAGAAAATCGCGATCGTGAATACTTAGTCAAAACTACGAACACTATCTGACAAACATTGAATGCAAGATCTAGCTAGCACACGTTGGTGATTTAGACATAGTTTTGTATGTAACGTCTATTTGGTGGTTGTAGACTATAAATACTTCACCAAATGGACTTAAATGCAAAAGAATAACATTCATTTATGGCAAAACTCTTGCAAATTTATTCTTAACCTTTGTACATTCAATTTCTTGTATGTGATTGCTAGGCTAGGTTAGTCATACCTTAGTCAAAACTCTCTTTTGATCTTGACAATATAGATTGATATGTTCTAACATCAAATTTAAGTGTTGTTTTTGTAGATGTTTAAATATGTTTGCATTAGAAGTTGAATGAAAGTATAAATCTCAAGTAAGTTGAAAGGCCTTCTAATTCGCGACACAAACTTTAAAATCGTGACCGCTGTCTTGAAAGAAGAATGGAAGAAGTTGGTGCTGACGGATTCTTGGTGAAAATCGCAACCGCTATCTTACTAAGGACTTTGTAAAGTTATGAAATGCGGATTTACAGTAGGAGTTGCATCCATGTTGGCAACCGCGACTTTTGGATTTACTTGAAGGGATCAAGTCCACAATCAGAGCATGCCAAGTATCCCAGAAAGCCATTTGCTTATCAAAATTCACAAGGGTGACATAGTGGTCATGATCACGATTTGATGGAGCTACATTCCTTTGTCAAACAGAAGGATTCGTGGTGATAGTTGCGTCCTAGACAAAAATATTTTGCGACCGTGACTTTTGTTTGGCTTGAAGAACATAACAATTATTTTTTTTAGAAGACTAATGGTAGCGTGCCACGTGTACTAGCCGTTAGATACAAATGAGGTTATCTATCGCAAATTTGACAATTTTAGTGTAAGAAGAGAAATCACGATCGCGAATGACCAGTCACTACCACAAAATCAGTATGATAAACATTTAATGCAAGATTTACCTAACACAATTTGAAGATTTAGATATAGTTTATTTGTAGCGTCTCTTTGCTGGTTGTTGCCTGTAAATACTTCAACAACCAAACATGAATGCAAGAGAATAATATTGAATCTAGTCAAACTCTTGCCATTTTGTTTCTCAATCTGTAATTCTTGTATGTGAGTTGGTATTGTTGGTGTGAGCATTAAACACTATTGTTATTAGATTTGAGAGTTAGTCTAGTTGTAAAACTTTTGTATAGGTTAAGTGTGAGTATTTGGGAAAATACTTGAGAGATTTTTGTGTGAGCTTTACAACATAAATTGTAAAATTATGTGTAAGTCATAAAATATAAAGTGTAAAAGTTTGATGTGAGCTTCAAAACACCATTTAGTGTTAGTAGAATATCCAATTGTGAGGAATTGAAAAATAGATATAGGATTTGTTAACACCCCAATCACTATAAAATTTGGTGTCTCTAACTCTTCTCATACTTTTTCAATTTTCATCTTTCATACCTTCTCTCTAAGTTTTAAAATTTTTCACCAATTTAATCTTTTTTTGTGTTCAAAGGCCAACAAATTTAAAAATTAAAATAAAATTTGCATTATAATACAGTGAGCATGTGTACAAATTGCCCTTTATTTTCTTAAAAGAGTTCAGGCCCGTGACTATTTCTAATATGGTGCTATTTGTTTTCTTTTGTGGCTTTCAATCAATAAATTTAAGATTTATTTTTCTTTACTTTTTGCACTCAAGTTTTTGTGTTTGGCACCAAAAACATTTATTTCCAAGCTTTTATCATGGTTGCCAAGTGACAACTTTTCATATACCACATAGAATATATTAATTTTTGGCAGCTTGCAAATATTTTAAGAAAGCAAACCGCCAATAATGAAATAATTAAGACTTATTGGCTTTTAAAAAATAAATTTTTTCGAGTTTTAATATAATTAGATAATTTTTTTAATTTTGATAGAATTAGATAAAATTAATAAAATTTTAACAAATTTTATTAAAATTTAAATTAATAAAAATATAATGATATATCATGTAATGTGATAAATTAATATGAATTTTTATAAAAAAATTAGTAAAATCAATTAATATTATTTTAAATCAATATTTTAACGTGACTTATTATTTTATTTTGATCAATTTAAATTTTCATTATATTTATCAAATTTTATTAATTTTAATTAAATTTTATTAAAATTAAAAAATTCACTAATTCTATCAAAAACCCAAAATGATTTATATTTTGCAGCCAATAAGTCAACAATTAAATACTTTAGCAGTTGGCTCCTTCCACCTAGTTTGACGGTGTGTGAATCAATCCTTTTGTCTTCTTTCCCCTTAATATTGCTTATAGCCCAACACCTGTCCAATTGCACTTATTTTATTCTAGCAAGTCAAAGTCGGCTACCATATTAAGACTTTGTTTTTCAGAAAAGTCGGCAATCATAATGTTGTTTATTTTAAATACTACTGTCACTGTCATGGTTTCATCAATTATTTATCGTATTATGACATTAATTTCTTTAAATTATTTCTCTCGTCATCCCATTTTCATAACCCACTTTAAATTTATGTGTAAATTAAAAGAATTAATTAATTTTAATTAATAATCTTATTTTTTAACACTTTCCTCGTAAATTAATCTTAATAATTTATTTTCGTAAATTAAACATGTTAAGAATTTTGTCAATACTAATTGATAATCTTATTTTTTAACACTTTTCTCTTAAATTAATCTTAATAATTTATTTTCGTAAATTAAACATGTTAAGAATTTTGTCAATACTAATTCACAGTAATTAAAAGAATTTTTATATATGATGATCTTATAAATCTTCTTTTATTCAAAATCAATATGTATTACATGCTTAAAATTTATTAAATAATATACTAATTTCAATATCAAAAAGGTATATTATTTATTATGTATGATGATATTTATGCAGTAATTAAATAAAGATATTATAGACAATTATCACTTAAACTAATAATAAAAAAAAGTAAACTATAATTTAAGATAGCTAAAAAAAGAAAAAAAGAGTATCAAAATGGGACGAAAGAAGTATTAAAATGGCTATTGAGCCTATTTATAAGATATCTAATTCTAATAAATTTAGAATAATAAATTTTGGTTAAATAATTCTATTTTTTTTAGAATTATAATTTTTAAGCTCATATAATTATAGATACATGCTCTCGCCTTGAATTAAAATTTTAAAGTTTTCATATAGGGGAATAATATAGATATTACAATCTACACATATTCAATTTATTTTATTTCATTTATAATTTAATTGCTCAAATTGTTATTATGATTATTTAGATTTTAGTTTAATATTTATTTTGTTTATACTAGAAACAACTGAAGAAACATTTTGGATTACTAATAATCCAAATTATATGATGCGTGAATTTAATTTTGAAATTAGTTGTAAAATTTTGAAATTTATTTCATATTATTGAGATATCTTAGAGATATTTGACTTGATAGACTTAGAGTGAAACTCGTTAAAATGAGTTTTAACTCTCTTTAACATTTCTTAATTAGCTTAATAATGTCAACTATGTATTATTTGTTGTACATGTCCTCTTCTTATTTATTTTTCACGATACCATATTTATATTTTACTTTATGTAACAACTTTCACAATCTCTTTTCTCTATAAATAACCCTTCTAACTTCATTCTAGATCTTGAATTCATTTTTTTACTCTCACATAGTTTTCATTTTCTAATTTCTTGTTATCTGTCTCTTTTTCTCTGATATTCTATATTTTTTTTGCTCAGTTAGTGTATTATCATTGCATATTTGAGTCTTAATTATTTTATCACATGTCACTAGACCTTTAAATTTATTAAAATTATTCACTTTTCATTTATGCTCTCCCTGCCTTTTCCTCATACGTTACTAAAGCGTAACATTTTCTTCTTATCAATATTTTAAAAATTTGTGCATCTACGAATAAGAATGAACTCAATAATATATAAGAGTAGAAAACTGGCGATGGAAATCCAAGCTCAGCCAAGCGAGAACCTTAACTCCCTACGCCAAAGGGAACCCTCATCTTTATAAATATATACATTTGTTTATCGTGTTGAAACTTCCTTCTAAGAGGGTATTACAGTCCAAACATGTATTTCCATTTAAAAGATTTAAAGATTCCTAAAGTTTCTCTTTTAAAAAAATATGTTTTATTCTTATTAAAATGCTCACTACAAAATAATGTTGAAAATAGCGATAAAATTTAATAAAAAAATTATTTTCTTCGCTTCCTCGCTAATTAGCGATAAAATACTGATATGAAGACTTAGTGAGGAACTACTTAGCAATGGACTTTGAATTCATTGCTAGAATTTACCACGAACATGGCGCCAAAATATTTAGCAACGGATTTTGTTTTCATCATTAAATAACGACATTTTTCTATTGTTGTGGAATAAGAGTAATATTTCACCCACCAAATTCACCTAATAAATTTATAGGTGAATAGAGAGTGAAAGATTGTACTGTAAAACCACACTGTAGTTGATTCCCAGGAAAGATTGGAGGGGTCACAAGTGGTCCCACTTAAAACTCAATCTCCTTAGACATAATCACCCTAATAGTAATTTAACAGCACAATATATCACTACAACTATACCCTACAAAATAGCTATTGAAAATAAAGACAAAATAAGAACACCAGAATTTAACGAGGTTCGGCCAATTATGC
>CATIWR010070750.1:0-12828 GCA_949677035.1 Omphalea diandra
GTGGAAGACAAGAAGTTTACCAGTGGTGGCGGCACCGTCAGAGGAGAGAGGGGAAGAGCATTTGACGGTGAACACACTTAGTCTTTCTGACTTCTTGGGTTTGGGGAGGTTTGTTAACAGTGGAGAGATTTGGGACTTGAGTGTATTTGTCACAGCAACCTCCATTGTCACTCTCTCCTCTCATTCACTTTCTGCTACTTGGGTTTGGATTTTCCTTTTTGCGCCTTTTTTTTAATTATACCGATAGTTTTATTATTAGTTTTTTTTTTAAAAAAAAAAAGTTAATATTACACAATCTTCTCTGGAGCCGTCGCCTTTGGACGGCGTACGTTAGCAGATGTACCCACTAACTTGCGCCGTGGGACCCACTCGTTTAATTTAATTTTAATAATTTTACAATTTTAAAATTGCTCTTTCTTAATTATCTTTTCCATGTAACAATTGCTTCCGCCATTTTTAAAATTAATGTTTTTGCTTTGATGGGGTAAAATAACTTTTGTTTTGATGGGCAAAAAAAAAGTTCTAATCTTGGTTTGTAACTGATGTTGTTATAATTGAGGTACTAAAATTTACTGGATCCATGCTCTCTTTCAATATTTTTTCATTGAATGCCAACGTTTTATATATGGATTCATCTCGAATCATCAAAATTAGGTTTTTGATTGATTTGAATTGATTTTTAAATTTGAAATAGAAGAAATTTAATTAAAATCTGATGGATCAAGTTAAATTTGATGACTCGACAGATTCAGACTTGATTGATTCAAGTTTGTCTTCTAATTTTCTTTTTTTTTAAAAAAAAATTTTTAAGTTATCTTTTAAAATTTAAAATCATATTAATAAAATTATTTTTAATAAGAAATATAATAATTATTTTTCTTTTTATTTTTTAAATAAATTAATTATAATTTTATAGTACAAATTTCTAATTTTAGAAGTACTAAATTATTATAAAAATTGATCATAATATAACATTATAAGTTTTTAAAAATAATAAATTATTATACAAAATTAAAAATAATTTATTATATTATTATATTAATATTAAATTAGTGTTATTTCAATTATTTTATAATATATAATCTTTTGATATAGTAAAATAAATTTTGTTATTTTTAAGTATTTAGTTCATGTTTTGTAATTATTATATATGGATAAAAATTTTCCTTTAGAAATTTATTTATAAAATATTTCATATTTATTATTAAATTCATATATATTTATATATACATATATATAATTAAATTATTAATTAAATTATAATATGATATAAGTCTAATTCGATCTCAATCAACTTCAAAATCATAATCTTCTTTATTAATTGAATTAGACCAAACTAAATTTTAAAATGACTTACTTGCCTACCAAATAACATTCTTTTTCCCTTTGCACCTTTAATCTCATCATCACCTCTCAATCTTCACTATTATTATTACTAGTTTATGGATTTAATTTCTACTTTAGATTCAAAATTAGTTATTAATTTATGTGTGGTACGAATTACAATATAAAATTTTTTTATAAAATAATTAAAAAATTTTCATCTTATTTTTACTTTAGATATAAGGACATTAAATAAATAATTTTTTAATTGATATTATTTAAAATATTTTATATTTTATCATTTAATTCAGATAAATAATTAATTTTTTTATCTTTAAAATATTTTTCATTCATTTTATATATTTTATTTCTTTTATATATTTTAATTAGTTATTTTATAGTTTTTTAGTTAATTAATAAAATATAATAAAAGTATATAGTTGTTAGTCACTTATTTATTAAAATATTAATTTGACAAATGATAAATGTTTATCATAAATAATTTTATGATAAACTTGATAAATGACAAAAGCTCATCATAAATAATTTTTAAGATCAAAATTATATATATACATATATATAATTTTTTTTTTAATTTTCTATTGAAAATTATTTACTTCAATTGATACATACTCATATTTTTCTCCATCAATGAAATTTAGCTTATTATTTTTATAATTAATTATATTAAAGTTTGTCATATCAATATATATCTTAAATGTTTCCGTCTCAATTTAAAAATTCACATTTTATCTCCATTTTTATAATATATATATATATATATATAATTGTTATCTTTTAATTTTAGTATATTACTAATATCTTAACTAATAATGTTTTCAAGTTTTATTATATAAACAAAATGTTATACAAATAAAAAATTCTTAACCACATTTCAATAATTTTTATTTTTTTAATTCTTAAGTTAATCAATTGTGGATTTAGATTTTGTGTAAATTTTTTTCTTATCATTTTTATTATTGATGGATGTTTTAATAATTACTTTTAATTATTATTTCTAAATTTTAATATTTAAAGTTTATTTTATTAAATTTTATCTGTATACTTCTAATCAAATTTTATCTATATTTAAATTAAATTTAAATAAATTATATCAATAATATATACAAGTGTGACAGGTGTAAGAATATTATACTTCTAATTAAATTTTATCTATGTTTAAATTAAATTTAAATAAATTGTATCAATAAATTTTTATATATATAGATGTGAGAATATCTTACAATTGTATAAATAAATATTTAAATGAGAAAAATGTCATCAGTTAATTTATAGATAAGAGATTATTATTGCTTCAGATTTATTATATACAATAAATTTCATCTAATTGAATTTTTGAAATCAAAATATATTTATAGAATCTTTTTAAAGTGAGTGATTTTAAGAAATTACATCTTATATATGATATATTTTTTATATTGTCTATTAAAACTAATTTTTTTTCATATATAAATTAAATTAATAATTAATAATAAAATTGCATATGCCATTATTAATCTAATAACAAATATAAAAATAAAATATTACATAATTATTTTAATATTAGTTGTCATTCAATTTTCATTCATACACGACAAGAAATCAAATTTCTAAAAATTAGAAAAATGATGATGCATCAAACAAAAAGACACTTAAAATGATGACATGATGTAGGAAGAGGATTTGTCATAGTTACACCAGGAATTTCTTCTTCACTTTCATTACTGATAAAACTTGAAGTGTCTAAATCAAAGGATTCTAAGCGATGTTGTGTTCTCCTAGCTAAATAATAAGAAGGTATTTGGGATGGTACTTGGTCAAGGAGTTGGGTGATGGGGTTCATCATTATGTTTTTTAGAGGCTTTAGATGGTGTCTAATGGATTCATTAAAAGTGGACATTTGGATGGTTTGGGTTCAGGTTCCATAAGAAACTTTCCAAATCTAAATTTCTTATTGAGTAGATCTGTAGAAAGTTCTATGTATTCAAGGTCTGTTGTGGTAGGAGTATAAAGGACAGAAGGTGTAAGTGAGGCTATTTGAGGAATATATGCTAAGGAGGTTATGTTAAAAGGGTCAAAAGGAATGTCTAATGGAGGTTTAGTTGATTTTCTTAATGTCTAATGAAGGTTTAGTTGATTTTCTTTGTACATCTTTCTCTATGCGAGAAAGTTGTTTTTTTTTAGTTTATGGATCTCGACTATCTTTTGGTTGGAATCAAGGGTATTATTCCTCTATTTAATCATCCTTATGATCTCATTGTGTTTCACCTCAATCTACACTTGTAATCACGTCATCAAAGAATAACATATTCAGATAAAGCCACAGTAGTATGTTGCACCTGGTTTGAAGCCTACTCAACCTTGGATTCTATTTTATTTAGAGTCTTATTTTGTGTCAGGCATTCTCTGTTGACTAGTTAAAATTGTTTCAGCTTAAGTTATCTAGAGAGGCTGCCTTTTTGGATAAACTCTTAAAGGATTCTTTATGGAACCCATAGTCCTGACATTTGTTGCAGGGTTGGTTTGGTCTATTAATGGCAGAAACTTCTCTTCATAAGTGGTTGAGAAAGGACTTTTTATCATACAAATCTAGGGCAAAGGCTTTATAGGTGTAGGTGTCAGTCTTTCTTGATCCATTTGAGGGCTAGTTAGGCAAAGGTTCTTTTGGTTTTAGTGGATGTGGAGGTTTTGATGGGTGTGGTATTAGAGGAGATGTGGTGGTGATATGACATGTACCATGTTGGACTAAGTAATCATACTTTTCAAAGGGCCCAAAGTTGTAACTAAAGGATCTTCATCTTCAAATTTCTTTTTAAAACTTTTTTCAAAACAAACACCTTTCTTTTTCTTTATTTTCCTTTTTGCCTCGTCATCATTTGTTTCATAATAAAAGATGCAATCATTATAGTAGCAAGTATCAAATAAATAGTGATCATCTCTTTTAAAAGTATATACAGGTTGTTCGTCTGATTTGAAATAAACAATAGGGACATCCGGCTCTGGCTCATATGTGCTCATCATAATTGGGTAGAAAAAGTTACGGGTATAGAAGAAGAAATAGAAAAGGATCTGCCAAACTTGGTTTTTATAGTACCATCTAGTTTTCTTTCAAAAATAAGTTTTGTTGATTGAATAGGTTGGGTGTTTTCATGAAGCTTCTTATAACTTGTTACCCATTTTGTACATAAAAGTTCAGGAAGTTCTTCTTTAAAAAATTTTCTAGGAATATGGATGCAGGTCGGGGTGTTTTCGATATCTGCTCTAATGAGTAAGGCATCATCAGAATGAGGTAAAGACAAATCTATAACATGGTTTTGAATTTTATGGATCATTTATTAATGAAGGATTGCAACAATAGTTGTAGATATTTGGGGTGCTCCAATTATTTGTATTTAGACTTTTAAGGCTAATAGGACATGGGTGTGAGAGCTGAGTTAAAGTTTGGGTAGAAGTTGAACATGATTGAGCCTGCATTTAGAGATGTTTTCACCATCACAATCACTATATATTGATAACCCAGGTATTTGGTATCCAATAATGCAATTATAGTAAACACTAGTAATCCTTTTCTCTAATGATGAGAGAGAGTAAGCCTTATAGCTCCAAAATGGATGTGAGTGTATTTTTGAGTAAGCCATTGCTGTGAAAATTCTAAAGGAATCTCCAGATTGACAAATTGTTCTTCACTAGAGGCAGTGATAGTACACTGATCAAAGGCTGAAGACTACACATATTACTTAAAAGGCTTTGTAGGTTGTCAAATGAGGGTTCAAATAGAATGGGTCCATGAACCTTTTTGCTTTGAGAAAGCATCATATGGGTTAAGGAAAGGCACATTTGTATCTTGGATTTTCTGGGTTTCTGAAACATAACTAAGTTTATATAGGTAGTCTATTTTAGAAGAAGAGGTTCTCTTATAGGTTATAGGCTGAGGAAGAGTAACTGTGAGAGGAATGGAAAGGGAAGATCAGAGTTTTACCTCTAGTTCTTCATTAATTCTTTTCGATAATTGAGAAAACTTGTTTGTCTCTGATATCAATTACGCTTATGTTCTAACCACAGGTATGATTAGTGCTAAAACAATGGACTCTCCTACCTTTAACAAGCACATGTCCTCTTAGTGATTATAACATGGAATAATTGAATAAGAATGAAGGATCCAAAAATAGGAAAAAGAAATAACGTAAGAACTTTTGGCAAGTGATGTGTTTAGAAAGACATTACATTTCACATGAGAGGAATTTCTTATAAGAGTGTTATGTTCTTCAAGAAAGAATGAAATCCCTTTTATATAGAGGGATCATACATACTCATACGATTACAAACCAATCACACACTTATTTCACACATTTACAAGATAAGAAAAACATAGTGTGAGACAACTAGCTACTTTATTATTGGTTCATGTGAAGGAGACAAGTTTAGGTACTGATATTTAGAATCTTCATTGTTGATAGATCTCTTTTTTATGGGTTCTAATTTATGTTTCATGAAATAATCATACAGCTCATAAGGATCTTGAGAGTTAGGACCTGGGATATAATCTTTGCTTACCAGTCACTTTGTAGATATAGTAAAGAGGCTGACTTAGTCCATTGGATTTTGTCGACCATCAAGTCTATTTGGTATCTGGATGGAAGATAATCCTATGAGGCATCTTCCAAGCAAGGGGGCCAAATTTCTCTTGGAATTATCTTATTTTGTTGACACATGTACCTTTGGAATTCTTTGAACTGTGCTTAGTATTGAAGACTTCATGGGTCTAAAGGGGGAATTGGTTTTGATAAACTGCCATAGGTCTTGTCTTTAAAGGTCTCATAAAACATGGTTGATGGAAAGTAAGGATTATTCTTTTATTAAGAGTTGTTTGAGGCTCACTTGATTTGAATCTTGAATTGCAAAAATTGATCCACCTTTCCAAATGCTAAAACCATTGTAGAAAGGTCACCAGATGAGAATTAATTCTGCTTCCTTTTTTTAATTTTCGTTAAATAAGACCAAAAATGGTAAGGTTGATTTCAATTGTGATAGTATAAAAAGACAGAAATACCATAGAAAGGATAAAAATTCTTTTGGCCATCTCCAAGCTCCAGTGTTTCTAGTTGTAAATTCTAAGAAGGAATAAACCTTAAGAAATGACTAATCAGGATGAAAACCTAAAATATTCAGAAATATTGTCCCATAGGTTTGGATTAAAAATGATTGATAAACCAAAATTTATTTCTTGGATAACTCGATTAGTTGAGTATAAGTAATGGAAAACTTTACTTCAAACGGTTCTCCTGAAGCCAAATAAGGCCTGGTTTTAGTGGATGAGGAAGTTATGTCTGCCATGAATAGGAGAGGAATGACTTTGGATTCACAGATAAGGGATATAGCTTGAGGTATTGATAGGAAGTCTAGGATCAAGTTCTTATCCCCTTTTATATGTTCAACTTTAAAATCATATATATTAAATCATTCTTTCCAACAAAGTAACTAAGGATGTGGTAGATTATTTCCTTTGAATTCAAGCATTTTTGGAAAAGAAGAGCAGTCCATCAAAACAGTAAAATGATGCCTTATAAGGTAGAATTCAAACTTCTTTATTCCATTTTTTATAGCTAGGATTTTCTTGAATGTAGAATGGTAGCGAGTTCTGAATTCTTAAATTATCCATTTGCATAGCCTCATCTTCATCTTTTCTTATCCTTTTCTTTTAAAAGAATCGCTCCTTAGTAATAATCACCTCTATTTATTTGAAGAATTATTTTCCCTATAAAGGGAATCTGGAGAGGTAATAAATTTTGTAACTCTTCTTTTAACGCTTTTACAGCTGTAGTATGTTCTTCTTGCTATAGTGAGAGATTCTTTTTCAACATCTGTCAAAGAGGACTTGTTTTCTTTGTAAAATGGAGGACAAAATCTCTTAAATAATTTGGAATTCTAAAGAACTATTGATTTGCTTTTGAGAAAGATTAGTATTTGGAAACTTTAATAATTTCGCTCTAATATGTGGACCAAGTTGTTACTGACAGTCATGAAATACCATTCCGAGAAACTCAATCTTATCTTTGGCAATGTGCATCTTTATGGCTGAAAGCATGACACCATATTATTTTGTAAGATCAACAAATTGTGCTAAAAGCTCTTCATAGGCCTGCTGATTTGAAGAAAATAATAAGATATCATCAATGTAGATCAATGCACTATGGAGAATAGGCTCATAAATTCATATCATAGCCTTCTGGAATAATGAGGGGGCAACTTTCAATCCAAATGACATTATTGTCCATTAATAGTGTTTGTTGGGAATATAAAAAGTTGTTTTGTGCCTTTCTTTGAGTATAATGCCAAGATGCTAAAAACCTACCTTAAGATCAAATTTTGAAAAATATTTTGAGTTAGATAAATGAGTAAATAAAAAGGAGATTTTTGGAAGGAAAAATTTGTCATGTTTTAGGAAATGGGTTAAAGGTTGTAATCAGTGACAAGTCTCTTTTTTTTCTCTCATTTGCTCTGATCTTTTGTTGACATAGAATGTTTGATAGGCCTAATCTGACTTTGTGGGTTCAATAAGGTTTTGGGCTAAGAGATGACAACATTTTTGGTAGGCTAGGGCTAGGTCGTCTAGGCTCATTTTAAGGTGTGTAGCTTTGGTAGAATTAATATCTTCATTCTATTTAAAAGGTAGGGATATTAAGAAATCAAGATTCGTCTAAAGTGGTTTTAGGTTTTTTTCCTAAGAATTTGGTGTGGTTGTTGGCACATCAATGAGTTTGGAGATTTGTTTGGATAGTAACAAAGGATGAGGCGATTTAGGCTGGAAGAGATTAGGCTAGAAATAAGGATTGTGTGGTTGTGTATAGTTGGAAATAGTTTTTGAATTTGAGGCCCATTGGAAGAACCCTAAGTTTAGAGATTCTCCAATAGAGATTAAATCTAATAACTAGATCTTTGTCTAGCAAGTATGAACCAAAGAGTTTAGTATGAATCTTGCAGCCAAGGAAGAACTGAATGGTGACTGGGGTGGCTGTAATAAGGCTAGTATGAAAGATTTCTCCATTAACAGCTTAGAAATACTACTTATGATGCTTCCAATATCTAGACAGGAGAACTTTAGGATTGAGAATAAACTAGTTTGCTCTAGTGTCTATGAAGGCAACTACCTTGATTGACTTAGAATACTTTTCTGGAAATAGATGAACATAAGACAATGGAATAGGATGATTTGGCCCCATTTTCATCTGACCACTAATGGAATCATCTAAAGGAATTGATATTTGCTTTAAAAAACTTGAAACATTTGATAGAGAGCTCTTGCTTCTGATGGAATGAAAATGAATAGCTTCTTCTCCTTCGTATTCATCTTCATCATAAAAAAAAAAGTCATATATGGCAAAGATAGCTTTAGGAGAGGGCTCATCATCAGTAGAGAAGACAGATTCGATGTCAACTTCATCAAGATCAATTGCTGAAGATATTTGAATATGATGAATCATCTTTATTGCTTGCCTAGGCATATTTGGACATTTCATTGCAAAATGGCCTTTTTTCCCACAAAGATAACATTTGTTCGGCTTCTTTGTTCCCATGTATTTCTTCTTCTTAAAAAACTTCCGTTTCTTCTTTTTAAAAGATTTTCTGCCTCTTTATCTTGAAGTAATGCTTCTTTTTCTTCGAAGGACAATAGCAATTTTTTTTTTGTTTCCACTGCATTTAATCAATAAGTCTAGTCTCTTCCAAGCTTCTTTAAATAAAGATCTTTCTGTCTACAAAGCATCCGATTAATACCCTTTTTTGTTCACAGATTCTTTTCAAAAGCTTGAAGCATAATCTGGTAAATTTCTCCCTAAGAGAAATTATTCAGACTTTTCCCTTTTATTGAATGATACCATGAATTGCTGCAACCAGTGGCTTTGCAAGAGATACTGCAAAGGCTTGTTTGAGATCGGGATTATTTGCTCCTTAGAGATGATAGAACCTTTTAGATATTCTTTGAAAATGGAGGTCCAAATTTGTTTTTAGTAGGAAGCAACATTTCATGTTGTAGTATTCTCGTTGGGCAAATTTCACTTGATCCATGACCCCTCCCATGAACTCATGAAAAAGATAAATAAAATTCTCTAGGTTGGGTGCTTGAACCAATTTCAACTTACTGTAGTGATCGAGTTTCATATACCAGTCTTGTAATTTTCCTGTTAATCTGATAATGAATTCTTTTAAGACCTCTTTTCAGAGTCATGTTTGGCCTCTTCATTTGTGTGTCAATCCATGTTCTAAACTCTTGAAGCTTTTCTCTATACAGGGCAGGAGACACATCATCAATACTGAATCAGGGTCCTCCTGTTGAGGGAGTAAAATTATTTGGAGGTAGAGAATTTGTTTCCATCTTTGTTGGAGGACAACAACGTAGGGGGGATTGTTAGCTGACTGTGTTGTCAATTGCTCCGTTGGTTGAGGTTGAGGACCTGTAGATGTAGGAGAAGATCTGCCATAGTTACAGCAGAAATTTGTACATAACTAATAAAAGTCTTATATAAATTGTCAACTCGACTTAAATATTTTGAATATTTTATTAAGTTAATTGAGTTAAAATCAAGTTCTAATTTTTAAAAGTTGAAGTTCATTGAGTTGAGTTCTGAACTTCGAATCTATTAACTTCATTGAACTGAAGTTTTATATATATATATATATATATTCATCAATTGCCACAATGCGTCATTATAAAATTTTATTATAAGTTTAATATACAATTTCATATTATATTAAAATTTCATACACTAATTAGTTATAAAAGATTTTTTATTTTAGAAAAGTAATTCTTTTCTAAGAAGAGAAATCCCCCACCAAATTAAGTGCTGGTTGGGTTGCGGGATCAAGAGGCAGTGCGGAGTTTGAAGCTGTGGCTTTTGTTGTTTTGGATGAGGTGGCAGGCGTTTGTTTTCTTGTTGGAGAAGTGGAAATTAAGGGGGACACGAGTTGATGTGGTTGTGTTGGATTTGAAGTCAAAAACTGATGTGGTCAAGATATAGAATGAGATGATAAGGGAATACCTGACTTGGGCACCGATTGAGCTCGGAATTCTGTGTGAACCGCAATCCATGGAGTAAAAGTAGGACTCTGCTGAGATTCGACACGGTGGATACGAATTTGAAATGGAAAAATATCCTCATTGCTCTTGACATGTCGAGCTATATATACTCTGTCAGTGTCGGGATCCAAACAAAAATAACCATTGTGATGGGGAGATTTTCCTAAGTTAATGCACATCTTACTTCAATAATTAAATTTCCTTTTATTGTAGGGAAGTAACAAGGGAAAGATGGCACACCCAAACACTTTTACATCGGAATAGGAAGGATTTGTATGGAACAAATGAGTGAATGGTGATATATTTTTAGTTGTAGGGGACGACAAGAAGTTGATTAACATTGCACTTGTAAGAAAGGCATAATTCCAATATTTTAAAGGAATGTTGAAACCAAGAAGCTTATGACAGTTTAGAAGAGGAAGAAAGTGGGTCTTCCACGTGAGGTAATTTGTAGGGGTAAGTTTGATGGAAAATGCATGATTGGTAAAGGAGAATAGAGAGGTAGGGGATGGTGTGTTTGAGGACTAACTCACATTTTTTGAAAAAATCTAACATACTTTTACAAAATGGAGGACTAACTCACATTTTTTGAAAATTCTAACATACTTTTACAAAATGGAGGACTAACTCACATTTTATGAAAAATCGAAGAGACTAATTCTATAATGTTATTATACACTTATTCATTATAACATCTCAAACCTTACTTTTTTATTTTGTGTATTCTCACTCATTAATTTTTATACACAACTCATTTGCTTATTTATTAGGCATTTTATTCATTTTGGTGCACTCAATAAATGACCATGAAGGATAATTCTAGTTATAACAATTTGACATTAATTGTTAATTGTCCAACACATTCTAATCTTTTCTTCTTATACACAACAAACTCACGAAATTGATAAAAATTCTAAATTTTGTATTTTAAAATAAAAAAATAATTATTACATTCTCAACAATTCAAATTTGATAAATCAAAATTTAGTTGAAAATCTTAAATTTAATTAAGTAAATTTCAAATAATTTATGAATTATCTCAATTCGTTGCACACGAACTCAACACAACAATGTGTACATTATTATTGTTGTGCAAGTTGCGACTTAGAATAATATCTTTCCAACAATACCTAAAAATTGTTATCATATATTAGATACAACTTTCTAAAATCATACAAACATGCGTGCCAGATTACACTTGGCGAAAATTTAATGTTAATTGTCGTAGAGAGAAAGTTGAGGATCAAAATCCTGACATTGTTCCTCTTTAAAACGAATATGATAAGTAGTTTATAGTATAAATTAATGAACATGTTCCTCTATACCTTGAAGAAATTAGTAGGACCAGTGCACTTAGAAAAATATGATCCTCGAAGCTGAGGGCCCTAGCATGTGATCAAGTTCCCAACTTTATACTTGTACGTAAATCTTGTGGGTTGTGAGTATGGAAAGGTTTTGTTGCAATGGGACAGACTCACGTGCCACCAAAGACTAGCTGCAGTTTGGCAACTTGACTTGCTATCACAACTGCATTATTCAAAATGCATGTGTTTTGAGTGCACTTAAGTGGCTTCCCTATAAATGATAAATAAAAAAAACGATAAATAAAAAAAACGATGGCACACTTCCCTATAAATGGCTGATATGATCACATACCAATCTTGTTAAACATTTTATAGTTTCTTGTATCCCATCTTGGTCATGCCAAAGAAAGAAACGGTTGAAGGAAGAAGAAGAAGAGCTCCAAAAGGGCACTTTGTGGTGTATGTGGGCAATGAAATGAAAAGATTTGTGGTACCCACATCTTTCCTCAAGAATCCTAACTTCCAGCGATTGCTAGAGAAATCTGCAGAAGAATATGGTTACAATAACCAAACAGGAATCGTTTTGCCTTGCGATGAATCTAGCCTTCAACAGGCTCACTGCCTTCTTGACCAAACACACAAATGTAGTTGGTGGCAGCTTATTCTATGTCTATAATACTTACGGCAGGGTTATTGTGTACAATGGGATGGGGATCTATTCATGTGTGATTTGATGTGTACGAAATTTGGGTTTGAAGATAATTTACTTTATTTAATCTTAATTCATAATTAACTAGTTTGTGCCTCTCCGACTTATATTTCAATTTTAGACCACAACCTATATTGTATTTTTTTTTACTATAAAAAATTTCATCAAATCAATTGTTTCGTCAAGTTCTTAAAGCACTAATTGTTATCAAATATTTTTCTTAATGATATTGAAATTATTTTTAGGGCTATGAGGTCTCGACTTTGAATCTCGATCAAAGTATATATATATATATATATATATATATATATATATATATATATATATATATATATTTGTGTGGGGGGTGCTCTAGGGGCGAGAGAAGAATATAGACACCACCAGCGTGGAGCTTGTGTCACACGGACAAATATATGAGC
>CATIWR010070758.1:0-26965 GCA_949677035.1 Omphalea diandra
TTTCCCAATTACCACGCTGGCGTTTTTTTCTGTTTAATGGGCAAAAATTTTTTATTTTTTTTTAACCCCGCCCCCAAAAAAAAAAAAAAAAAAAAAAAAAAAAAAAAAAAAAAAAACATCAATCTATATACATAAAGAAGACAATATGTTTGAAATTAAAGAAAAAAAAATAAAGAGAAAGCAACCTTATAGTTCCTGGTGATCCAAACTCGCTGTGCAAAGGGACAGATGTAGGCTGTGTACAGCCTTCAATTGTATTGCAGGGGAAAACGTTAAGTTTAAAAAGAAAGCAAATCCTCGTGTGAGTTTTAGCATAAAAATTGAATCTTTAGCAGTATAAGCAGAAAGACCAGTCTAATAATAAAGAAAAACCTTGTGGTACCGTCGAAGAGGGGAGGCAGCACCACCGGAGACAGATTCTCTTGCACGCTCTTATCCAAACTTCAACGCAAAAACATATATATCCATATATGTTAGAGAAATCTGCAGAGAAAATGATAATTATATAAAGAAGTGAGGAGATCCTTACGGGGTAGCAGCCATTGATGGCTTTTTTTTCTCTTCTGGGATTGATAATAAGATGCGGAAGATCGTCGTAATTCTTATCGTTATTGTTACTATTATTATTATTATATTTCATTCCAAATTAAATATCATTTTAAAGACAATACTTTATAATAATACTCGATATTTTTTAATTATTAATAAATACTAATTAATTTTTTTAATTTTATTCTTTCTTTTTTTATAATAATTATTTTTTAGTGTATATAATAATTTATAAAAATAATTAATTGAAAATAATATAATTTTTTTTATATATAATAATATATATAAACTGCAATGTTTAATATATGTATAAAAATTTTAAACAATATTTATTAAGAAACAAAGAAAATAGTATTTTTTTGGTATTTAAAGTAAAGACTCATTTATTTATGGAATAATTACTATAAACCCTTATAAACCTTAAACATTTGATTTGTTATAGTGAATAATCATTATGTTATTAAAAATGAATATATGCAGTCAGTCAAATAGAGTTTAATCAAAATAAAATTAATAATTTTATTTTAATGACAAATATACCCCTTATAATTATTATTATTATGGTTATTAATATGATTATTAATGTTAGTATTGTGACCTAATCAATATTTTATTTCTTTTTCTATTCGTTAAAGAAGAGAAATATGAGATAAAATAAAAATTTAAGGTGAAAATAAGAATATTATTAATTAATAAAAAAATAATAGAACTATTTAGTTTAAGGGGACAAATATGAAAGTTTTATAATATAATTTTAAAATATAAAAAAATTATTTAATTAAATATGTTAAATATTAGATATTTGTAGTAATTATAGCAGGCCGTTAATTGATTTTGATGTCAGCCGTGACTTGAATTAACACCAAAATTGGGACAGAGGCATTCGGATAATTCTCTCGAATTGAGTGTAGCAAAATACTTGGAATTTATTACTATAATATATTTATAGGCCTTAATTTTTGTTCTTTTTTTTTTTTTTGAAGCATTATTTTTTTTTTCTAATTAGCTTTATAGACCTTAATTTTTTTTTTCTCGCTAGCTTTTTCCATTTAGCTGGATGTATGTTGCTCCTAAACTTTGAATCTTTGATTTGATTATTAAAATGTAAAAACTTGGAATGGTTAAAAAGAAACAGACAAAATATGGAGAAAAAAATTAATATGTCGCCTTTCTTCATCCATGTCGTATAGAGGAAAGACATTGTTAGATCGTCCCAGTCCTTAGTCCTTCTGATTAAGGATAGGCCGTATTCTTCTTACACCCAGCCGCCACCATTTTTATCATTTCACGCTTAAATCTCACATGGACCTTAAGTAAACTCTCCATGAGAGAAATTATAAAATAACATGCACAGGTTTCCTGCTCAGTATATACTTCAGCGCATGCCATGACCACAAACATTTCATCAACTATGGTCATCAAGGTGCTTCCACCATGATTGGAAGAACCCATTCTCAATGCTGTTCGACTGAATAATCTTCAACAAGGAATCACCGATTACTACAGTATTCACTAATCAAATTAAGGAAAACGAGAAAAAAGAGCAACACGTAAATGGAACTGATAAATGAGTTTGATCTTTATTCATGCACTCAAGACGCATACAGAGACACCATTCTTGAATGAATAATAACACGGAGTTTGATCCTTACAAGAACCAAGACAGACCTAGATAGTGCATATCCTATACCAGCGTATAAACACTATTTTATTCAACCGGGAGAGCCAGATGTATTCCGTAAGAAGCATGCAGGCAGCCCCTCATTTCTTATTGTTTGTAAAAACAACCAATCAATCGGCATGACAATTACTGACCCTGCAAATAAGATATATCAAAGATTTCAATCCTGTGCCATGAATTTAAAGCAAATTATTACAATATTATGTTCAGGTTAAGATGGGGTCCCATAACTCACCAGAAAGATTTTCTTGTAAAATTCGACAACCCCTTTAGGATCTGTTTTCGTCTGCTTGTAAGCCTCAATCTTGTTTATTTCCTGCACATGGATTTTGTGAAAAAAGAAAAGTTACTAACCAATTAAGTGTGCCTTCAAAGCAGAAAAAGAAAAAGATAGTTATGTTTGGAAGTGAGTAGGAAGGAAGGGAGCTCACCACAGAGGAGGAAATGGAGAAGTGAGAGATGAGCAAATTAAAACAATAATGAAATTCTCAAAGAAGAAGATTTCAACGTATCTAAATTGTAAATTCGTTCAATTTGGATGAAATAAATCTCTTTACATGGGGGTAAAACTTGAGTGCAAAATATATGGACTGAGTTGCTTATGAACAGATCAAACATACCTCAAACCAAGCAGCAAGTTTAGGCCTTCCAGATGTGATATCATATTTAAATACCTCTGAAAAGAAAATGTGGAATCTTTCGACAAACGGTATATAGGCTATGTCCACCTGAAAACATGTGATTTTAGAAGGAAGGAAACCCGTGCAGTGATGAGTTTAACAGTGCCCCGATCAACATGTAATAATATGTGAGACGAGTATGTTTGGCATTGCTACTGCAAAAAGCTACTATTATTATTGACTAAAACTACAACATTTTTAACCCTTGAAAGATATTCAAAAAAGTAGTTTAGTTGTCTTCTCAAGCTAATTCAATAGATATTTGCGATAGGTTCAAATTTGAACTTTCTCAAAACCAACTTTTGGCTCTCAAAACTCGTATTGACGAAATGTATTTTCAATTTGCGTAGAGGATTTCTTCTGTTCTGTTTTTTGCCCCAAAACAGCTATTGGCAATTGCAATGCCAAAGATGCTTCGAAATATCAACACAGAATAACTTACCAAACTGAATTGGCCGAGCAAGAATGGCCCATCATCAAATTTATTAAGTGCGTTTTCCAAGTAGTCAAAAGCAGGACCTAAAGCAAGTTAGTGCTTCTGTTAGTATATTTTACACACAGAAATCAACTACAGAACAAGGGCAATTTCTTAAACTGACCAGCCTCTTTCACTGCATCTCCCTTAAATGAACCAAACACGGTCATGGTGAATTTATCAGTGTAGGCAAATAACTCTTCAGCGAACTCCTTTTTAGCAGGATCCTACAAAAATTTACATCATTAATTTAGTTCAACTTCCCACACAAACATAGACACCCAGTGTGGCTGTTGATCACAGATTCAAACAGAATGCAGATCTTACATCGGGAAGAAGAGATGGCCCTTCAAAGTTGCTATCAACGTATTTAATCAGATCAAGACTCTCCCCAATAACTTTGCCATTGTGTTCCAAAGATGGCACCTACAAACAAGAAAGATCTCTTTATGAACCAACAAAACTAGAATAGCAGTTACTAACATCATTAACAATATTCAATTCAAGAATAATGCAGATCAGTGTGGAAAACAAAAGCCTTCTAAGTCCAAACACAACAACAAATTCCAAGAAAAATTTCTTTTAAAGCACATTTTGTTTGGTTTGTAATTGATTGGAAAAGGACATACATAGAAGTCGATTGTCATTCCAGGTTCAGTTTTATATAACATAAAATAATTCAGTGATTGATATCTTAAAAATTATATCTACAGATGGATAATATTTTTCACCTAATACATTCAAACACTGAAAAAAATATATATATAAATTCTAAAAAACAAAACAAAACAGAAACCATCCTATTACAAGAATTGCATTATATTTCCGTTGCCAAATTCACAGGTTCTTGTATCTTAAATATAACAGAAGCATGTTAATAACATCTAAAATTAAGTATCATATTAGACACTGACCTTATTGACAGAGTAAACTTTCTCTCCATACCAAGAAGGCCTATTTTGAAGATTTAGAGGAACTAGCTTTATCTTGTCTTGTAACCCCTGCACGTCACAAAAAGCATGAAATAAACTACTCTATATAAAAATTGAAGACAAGGGTAACTGAGAAAATAAGCTAAAGCGACCTTATAGTTCCTGGTGATCCACACTCGCTGTACAAATGGGCAAGTGTAGGAGATATACAATCTTCAAGTCCAAGTATAGGAAACCAAGAAAACAAAGAAAAAAAAAAAAAAAAACAAGTGAATACGTTACACACCAAAAAAAAAAAAAATTCTTTTTAAATCTTGTTAAAAAAAAAAGACCTTGTGGATCCATCAAAGAGTGGAGGTTCCGGTGCAGTGGCATCTAACGCTGGAGGCAGATTCTCTGGGACGCTCTTATCCAAACTAAAATTTTGAGCAAGAAGAAAAGAAAGAGGTCTTTAGTTGATTAGAGAAAGAGAAAAAAGAAAGAAAACAGGAAGTGAAAAATGGAAAAAAAGACTTGGAGATCGTTACGTACGCATTGGCAGCCATTGGTGATTGATTTGGGACCGAATTTGGGTGTAAATGCAGAGTGCAAAGCAGGTGATGGAGTTGGCAGGTTATATATAGAAGTGTTGAAAATGGAAATGATCTTAGCAATGACGAATGCCATGGTAAAGGATTGGATTGGGAACGGGTAGTCCCTTTGTAAGAATTGTGGGTCTGTTTATTCTTGGCTTAGATTGCGGTGATGTGATGTCATGTCCCGGAATACTCTAGAATCTTGTATATATTAGTCGTTGGTGAACGCATAAGCCAGTACAATATATTTTTTTCAAAAAGGAAGACTTGGTCTTGGTAATTTTTTATTAAAGTTATTGGCGGTGGAATTTCGGAGTGCGAGTATTATTTTGATAGAGGAGGAGGGTGGGAGTGGAACTGAAGATGGGAGAGAGTTGAACTCAATATATTTGGTTTGTCAAGAGATATATAAAAAAAATTAGATTATTTTTTAAAGAAATATTTTTTAAAAATTTAAAATAAATTAGATTATTTTGATTATTTATACAAACTAAAATTTATTACATATTAAATATAATGTATATATGGACTATATTTAATTTATTTTTAAATAAAATATTATATTTACATATTTTTTTAAAAAATTATTTTTAACAAAAATTTGAGTAATTTAGTTTGTTCAGTTTTGATTTTTTTTAAAAAAATTGAATTGAATTACTCAAATTTTTTTTAAAAAAATTAAAATCAAATTTTAGATTTGATTGAACTGAATTGATTGAGTTTAATTCTTTGAGTCAAATAAAATAGTGGACATTCCTATCTATGACACTTTAAAATAAGAAATACACATGTTTTTTGAATATTTATTATTATATGCGTTTAAAATATGTTTTAATTGTACTCTAAAAAATTATTTTTAATTGAATGTTCACAAATTTTATTTAATTTAAACTTAATAGCAGATTATATTTAAGTTTCTTCTATTATTATACTTATTTCAATTTTAATAAATTTTCAACTTTATAAAAGTGTATTTTGTTTTTCCATATTTATTAAAAGGCTTTTCATTAATATCAGTAATACTGTCTTCTGTTTTAAAGAATACATCCCCACTGTAATTGATGCTAGAAAATAAATTCTCACAAATGCATGCCGAACCAAATTTAGGAATGGCAGCATAGCAGTGATCCCCTGTCGCCCGCCCTACATTTTTTATAATTCATTATATTTAGATTATTATACACTATATTTAAAAGTCTATTAAAAATTTTTAATAAAAAATAATTAAAAATAATTATACTAACTAAAAAAGTTGAATTTTTTAATTTTATGTAAATTAAAAAAATAAATTTTTTAATTTTGTGTAAATTAAAAATGGTGTATCAAGATTGGACGGATGAAATACTTCCAGAAATTCAATCCGAAAATCTGCCCCGAACATGTCCCTGTTAAGAGAATGGGGGCCAAATAATCTCCCCCATCAATACAGATCCCCGACAAAAGCGGTGAATGCCTAATCAAGTTCTCTAAATTTGGACAAGTTGTTGGCATTTATTAAGCATAGGTAACATGTATCTCTCTTTTTTTAAAGTACCACTTGCAAAGGTCACATTGCACAACCAAATTTCTTGGGCTCTTGTTTAATGTCACTCTCAAGGTTGCACATGTATGCTTATTGTTGAACCAAAAGTGTCAAATAAGATTTTTCTTATAATTTTTAAGATGATCACAACTTCATCTTAAATGGATAATTTTATCCTTATTAAAATATCATTTACTCTGACAAATTTTTTCTCTTTAATCTTCAATTTTTACACAATTTAACACTTTTTTTAAATAATTACCTTAATTAAAACTCTAACCAATGATAGGAATTCATATTAAAAATCTTAGTATTATTCATATTCTTATTGTTATCAAATTCACAAGCCACATGCCACAAATTTTCAAATTTTTATTGATTGGAAATATTTATATCCATTTGGATGACTCTTGGTACACCCTCCATATTAATTTCACCGGTAGTATAATTTTGAGAAATAACTTTTATTACCTTGAAAATGAATAAAATTAATGTTAAGGATAAATTTAAATTTTTCTTTTTTTAATATTTATTTTATAATTTGACACTTATTTATAAACAAAATCAAAATTTTTATTCTATACTTATCTGTGGTCGAAGGGAGTATTAAAAAACTCGGCAGCTACACGTTTCATTACTAAATATTTTTAGCTGGTTATGTAAAGCAGAGTACCAAGAAGTACTTCTTGTAATATTGGATGCTTTCTTTTCGATCACTCTTTGTTTGCTTATAAGCATCAATCTTGTTCATCTCCTGTAAATGAAGGGACTAAGCCTATTAGAATGACTTAAGCTAACCATATATGCATATATATTAATAGAAATACTAATTAGAGTTGAGTATGGTCTTCGGGGTTTTTAAAATCAAACTAAAAATCAGACTGAAATAAGTATTGAATTTAAAATATAGAAGGACTAGGATCAAATTGAAAAACAAATCGATATTAATTTAAAATCGGTTCGATATCGATCCTCCTTTAAAAACGGACCGAGAACTTAATCAAAATTAGACCAAAACCTAACCGAATCGATGATATATATATATATAAACATAGAAATTAATTATTGTAAATATATTATATATTTATACACTTGAATATTACTTAAAATAATTCTTTTTATAATTATAAATTTATATTTTTATTAATTTTATGCATTCAAAATAAATAATTTTATGTTATAATAAATTTTATAATATTTAAAAAGATCATTTATTTGAATAAAATGGATTAAATAATTATAATTATGAAATTTTTAAAAAATAAATTTAAGACCAAATTGATACCAAATCAAAACTGAACGGAAAATAAATAATCAAATAACACTTAAATATCGAATCGAACTGAACTAATTTTTTATCCAATTCAGTTTCAATTCTTCATATACTCAATCTCAGTCTCAATCCTTCTAATTTTGAAGGACCGAAATTTCAGTCCGATTCTAAGGTCTTTCAAAACCCTGGATCGGACCGGGCTGAGTACTAGCTTCATCCATGATGCTTCTTTAGGACTTACTCTTGGTGATGCCATATTTCCACATTTGAGATAAGAATGTGTGGTCCAGCAACTGGTGTGTATGCTACGTCTACATGAAAGATCATAATTTGGTTTCACAAGTAACATTTTATAACAGAAACTGCATGGAGTATGATGGCCTAAAAAAACCAATTCAAGGCATCAAGCAACAACAAGGAGTGAAACGTCTACCACTAGCTAACCAATGGAGTGGCCAAGGAAAAATGGTCCATCTTGAAATTTACAATTTTAATTGACATACATATATCAATAGCATAATACTGCAAGAAGTGAATGCATGGCAGCAAAGCAAAGCATTAATAATTTTACCATCATTTCTTACTGTTTCTCCTTTAAATAAATTATAGAATGTTTTAGAATCAGATAGTAATTCCTCTCTGATGACATTCGAATATCATAAGACTGCGGCCTAGTAACTAAGTTAGAATCAGTAATTATTGGTTAACACGCTCATAACAAAAAAAGAAAAATTTTGATTCAAATAGAGTGGCCAAATCAGGCCTAAAATTGAAATATTTTCATATACAAAAGATATATATAAAAACTAAGTTAATTTATCTTAACAAAATACTGATTAAATCTACAAATAAGAAATCTTCGCTTTCCTAGTGAGAGGGACATCATCATTATAAATAAAAATAATATTCTTTATTATTATCTCTCTTTCGTGCTAATCTGTTTCTGCATTGTTTTTTAGATTATTAACTAGTACAGTAAACGTTGACGTGTTCCATTGGAAATTTTAGTCTGACCACCAGCGCAACAATTGAAGCAAAATAACTGGCCTCCATGTGAGTTTTCAAATTCTTTATATTTTATATATTTGATGATGGCCTGTTTTATGCTGTCAAAATTTCAGCCCTTAAAAGTATAACTCTAGAAGCCTGACTTTTATCACATCGAAATGCGGTCAACCGCCACGGTCACACCGCCATCGGAGGCCACCCACCCTGGACGAGAACCACAAAGAAATATAATTTTTGTTTTTACATGGTCAACCCTGATGCCTTTGATAGAGGCACGTTCTTGGAAGTTATATTGCAGGAATGAATCGGTATTTTGAAGTTATTTTTGTTTTTTTTTTTTGTGAGTTTTGAAATAAATTATATATTTTTTAATAATATTATTATTTATTAAAAGATATTAAAATAAAAATTTTAATGTCAATACATTTAATACAGTGAAATTTTGATATATTATTTATTATTTGAAATGTCAGATTTAATTTTTTAATATCTATTTATTATTTTTGTATATAGTAATTATTATTGTATTATCTTTTTTATTTTATATATATTTAAAAGTTGTTGACGTGATGAGGAAAATAAAAAGGACAGTAATGAGAGTCGGTCAAACTCAAAATGGATTTACATTGTGAAGCTATTTTATTATCAGAAAAATTTTATTTATATTGAATATATGAATATATATTCAAATAATAGAATAAATATAATTATATTGAATAATGATATAGTTTCTTTATTTTTTTAAAATGTAATAATAATTTCGTTCAATAATTATGAATAATTATTTTATATATTATTATATTATATTGTATTGTAATATATATATATATATATATATATACGATCAACAGGTAGCATGCTCCTCTGTACATTCAAAAGTTGACAAGAGGGAAAATTAAACTATATCAGACGTACCAAAATTAAGGCTAAACTATGGACTTTTTCTTATCAATTACACTAATTGACATCATCAGTGACCTCTGGAAAGCAAAGCCGAAAATTCATACCAAGTTGAGCTCCGAGCTTGTATTAAGTCATTGGCCAGACTGAACATGAAAGATTCATGGTGATTACGCTGGACTTTTTGCTTCAAGAAAGTTCTTCTCCGTCAATTGATCACCACCACTTGGGCGGACACGGATGACAATACTCTCTGTAATAGATTATTCACCAAAGAATTAAAATAAGCGAAAATTTTCAGCTACCGTCTCATCTGTTCATTCTTTAACGTTATTATGCTGTTGACATAAAAATATTACATCAACCTTGAGTCATATCATATCATCTAATTTTAATTAAAATTTTAAATTAATTATAATTATTAAAAATTTTATAAAATTAATTAAATTTGTTAAAATTAAAAGAATTAGATATAATTATCAAAATATGCAAGTATTTGAATTTTTTTTATTAATAGGTCTTTATTCTTCATTTGGATAAATTTATCAAAATTCGAAAAATTACTTTGTTTTTTAAAAAGAGAAATTATTTTCCTTAAAAGTAGCTTAATTTTTTATTAATCAGAAAAATATTTTCTGTCGGTTGATTTTTCTAAGCACGCTAAATATTAAAAAATATACAAAATAATTTTGGCAAAGCAAATGACCCTAAATTAGTAACCAACCGAAAACTACCAAAACTAACACACCAGTGCAAAATTCTTTGTAATCCAGGCGCGCTGCAAGAAAACCTGACATATAATGATGAAGTTAGTAGGAATGAGTAAAACTGAATCCAAAACCAAAGAAATATATGGATAATAACAGAAGAACTAAAAAGGGAATTAAGATGGACATGGAAGAGAAGTAGCTAGCGCCTGGTAGTTCCATCAACTAAAGTAGGGCAGCTAGAAATAGAGTTGACAGATGGAGGAAGAAAAGCATGTATGCATAGTAGACATTATACACATAACAATATAGCAATCCAATCTTCATCTTGGTTGTTACCATAGCCATACTTTGTCCAAATGAACGGTGTAGCACTAAGATAACGGGTATTGGAAGTTGCAAGGTGACACCTTTAAAGCTTTATTCGTGCCCTATGGTTTAGTCAACACAGTTAAGATGCATGGCATTTCGCCGCCTTTCACTTATTGTTATTGTTAATTTCTTCATCTCTGAAATTACATTAAACATGGAAAACTAGGCTTCTAACTGTAGCATTAAAAATCTCACATCTGAAAAAAATGTATAAAATATAAAAAAATATATAATAATTTGAATTTAATTATTTTATTAATTAGTTCTAACTTTTTAATAATGATTGTCCTAAACTCATTCTTTTTCCGACTTAATCTTTACCCAATTTATGTTTATCACCTCTACTCTTTATTTTAATTTCTAATGTGACGTCAGAGCATCTCTGACTTGGTAAGTACATAAAATATAAAAAGTAAATGATGATTTGAATTTAACTATTTAATTGGTTAGTTCTAACATTTTAATAATAGTTAATCCAATCATTATTAAACTTAACTTCAACCTAATTTTTGTTGCCTCAAATTGCTTCTTCTAGTTTATTGTCGTTCTCAATGTTTTCAAAATCCGATCAAACATCCAATAAGTCAGTTAGTCGATTTTCAATTTAATTGGTTTAATCAATTTGATTTAATTATTAATTTTTTTATTTTTTAAAAAATACACAAATATTAAAAAATTAGAAAAAAGTATAATATAATAAATAAAAACATTTTTAATATTTAAAATTTGAATAAAAATAGTATAATTTTTAATTTTTTTTAAAAAATAAACCTTTCATAAAATAATGTAACTTTAGATTAAACTAATTTGATCTAATTTTTCGATTTTGACTAATTTTTTCAATTTTGATCAATTTTTTATTAACTGATTTTGAACACTAAACCAAATTAAATCACTAACAAATTTCAATTTTATCGATCCAACCAAACACTCTAATTTTGAAAACATTGATTGTTTTCAAATAATGCTGAGGCCAATCTCCATTTGGGTAAGCCCAGTCTATAAGTGAGAGTCTTGATTTTTCAAATGTTAGATCTCATTAGTTGATCAGCTGGCTTGACAACAAAATCATTTTGCAGCTCAAATGCCACCTTTGACTCATTTTCACCTTCAAAATGCACGTCAGAATGAGTCATACTCATCATCCAGAATACAAAAATTGCCAATGACAAGTATTTATAAACCCGAAGAAGAGAGCACCTGAATTTCAGCTTACACAGCTGCATCTTGCTTTTCTGAGATCTGGGTGCAAGTGGTAAAAATTAAGACCCAAGTCCTCCAAATGCAGAGTAAAAGCAGAGTATGTGAAAGCAAACTAGATCAGATAACAATATTTTCAACTAAATAAGTTGAGTGTATAATGAAACATAATTTCCAAGTTGTAAGAGATGCCCACGCAAGATTACATGTGGACTGAGATCTCTCTTACAAAGTTTTCTTAAAGAAAAAATGATTTTTTTTTTCCACAAAAGAAAACAACCTAATAAGAAATCATGTACGAGTTGCCACCAAAACAGCATAAGTGATGAGCAGCCATCCTTTTATTTGATGAGAACTGAACAATCAACAGGCGAAAAGAAGGGGTGATACTGCAGCTGCTTGTTTTTTGTGTAAAATGATTTATGGAAAACGAAGTTACCACCTCCACTGTCTTGTTTCTATAACTATTCAGACTTTTTCAATAGACTCAATAGCACACCTGCACTAAGACTTGTTGCAACAAAACCAAGAGAAGCCTCGGTTGATACATGAATCCCTACATTAGAAGTAGAGAAATCTCAGGTATCTGCCTTTGTTGAACTGATAATTAACAGAATGTAAGAATAGTAATGCTTACTGAAGACACCCACCAAAGAAATCCAGGATCATCTTACACCCAATGAAGCCTAGAACAACAGCAATGGAAGGCTGAGGAGAAAGCATTCCACAAAAGAATGAGTATAAAGATATTATATTACTTTTCAAACAAGTACATTCATGTTATTACTACTACAGATTGTATCAACTTTGGATTATCAAATAACTTTTAAAACAATGACTTAAGACTTGATCTCTTCTTATTGTTTCATGGAGTTCAATTGCAGAAAATTCCATTACATGCTTCCTGTCTGCTTCTGACCTCTCACATGGATAAATACATGCTCATATGTGATTTGAGTTTTAATCCATGCCAACTTTTGAGAGGCTACTACAGTGAGATCCCAACACCAGACAATATTGCCAAATATCTTACGAGTAATATGTTCCCAATAGGAAACAAAATTTATGGGGAGGCAATTTAATGTAATAATCTGCATCATGCATTTAGCTTTCGCACTGTGGAAAAACCAGCAGAAGCTATAACCCTATGCAAATGAATAACAACAGCAAATGACACTAAGGAACTGGGCAATTACAGCACAACCACTATTATGATATTCCATTTCCATCAATTGAATAGCACATGCATTTCTATTGATTCTTTTTACGAAGGTACAACAATAAGAAGGGCATCATGATGATCTGGGTTAAAGAGAAGTGGAAGCAGCAGAAGTCAAACAAAAGGAATTAAACAAATAAGGTACAGAAAAACTTTACCTGTAAATACTCCAATTCTGCCATACCCTCGGCAATAAGTGTGTATAGAGATCTTAGACCTACACTAGATGCAGCCAATTCATAAATTATCCCACCCCACAAAAATCTTCATAATGCAACGCAAATACATTAGTGACTCAATTATAAAGTAGTTCAAATGTAGAATAATCAAAGCTGTATAACAAGAATATGTATTAACTTCAACAAAGTGAAACCAAACTGTAGATCAAACTTTCTAGTTTACAAGTTGGAAGGTGACAACCAATATCAGATATGTAATCAACATCTGTAAGCCTAAGGTAGAATAGAACAACATTTACCTAAAATGGCAAAGAAATTTGAAGTGACAACAATAAAAGGATCCCGTGTAACACCAAAGACAGCTGGTATTGAGTCAGCCTTAAAAAAAAAAAAAAGGAAGAATGAATCAACATCTATTAGCAACATTGAATACAAAAGTTTATGTGGTTTAAAATATATCACATGAATGAAGACAAGAGAACCTACAGCAAATGCTATATCACTGAGCTCAATAACTGCTACTGTGAGAAGCAAAGGTGTGGCCTGCCCAAAATGGTTGATGCCTGTTAGAAATGAAGCATAAATCTTAGAAGATAAATAATGCTGGTATACTAAATTCTGATGCAATAATAATACTTAGTAAAGGCCAGAGTAACATGTTGGCAGTTAATAAGGTTTCAGAATGGCTTACTTTCCACATTCCATCCTGATTTGTTATGAAACGATTCCCATCATAATTAGCTGCAACATTAGGCAAAAGACAAAAAAGAAGAATTCAGAATTTGGTCAATCCAATCTTAATATACAACTCAATAAAAAGTTTTATTCATTTCAACCTTTACTTTTATTTCCCTTTTTGGTCCATCAAGGAGGCCCAGAGGATCTTAATCTACATAATAGCTGGTTGCTTCTCTCATCCCATACAACCAACTTATCTCTCATATCCAGTGGGATAAAACCCCAGGGCCTCTAATTTGGAAAGCACAAGTTCTAACAGTTCAAATATTACCATTTCCCTGTGAAACATTTTAGGCTCTAAATGTGCCAAATAAAATCTAGTTTTAGCAGAAGATGTTCAAGCTCGTGCAAAATGGAGAAAAAACTGATCCATATAGAGGACCTCAACTAGCTTGGGAGAAAAAACTGATCCATATAGAGGACCTCAACTAGCTTGGGACTATATTGAGTTAAGTTGAGTAAACCTTACTTTTAGCAGTAAATTATTTACATCCGGAAACTTCATGCGCAATTTCAGTAGATTGATTGATTGACCTATAGCTAATTACATTGAGCTGCGTTTATGTGATTTGGGTTTGACCTTGGATCCAGGCTTCTTTACCCTTCCCCTAAAAAGCAGTCTATTTTTCTAAGCCTCGAAAACACTGAAAGATTTCTATCAGGTGATCAGACATTGAATTATCAGCAAAACATATCAGAACTTGGACAAACAAATTAAAAAAGAGGGGGGAGGGGAAGAGGAGGGAATATATGCGTTGGCAGGAGCTTACATGTAACAGGGATGTATCTCTGGCATGTCTTCACTATAAAATTGTTGGATAGATCATTGTCATCCTCTTCACTTGCAAATAGCTAGAATAATGTAAAGAATGTTGTAATTCTCCATTTTAAGCAATCAAAATCGAAAGACATGGCCACATGCAAAAATGATGATGATGAAAATAGTGATGAATTGATAATAAGAATAGCAGTAATAATAACTAACATTAAAAAAGATCACCTTGAAAGATGAGTAAAGGAGTATTGCAGCCAGGAATAAGTTGACGGCCTCAAACCTCTGAAACAACAAGGCAAGGGAAAAAAAGAACTTCAGAAATTGCCCAAACAACAGCAAACAATATGCCAATAAAATTAGGCACTTGCTTACTTGGAGAGTAGCTGTTCCAAGTACTATCAATGACAAACGGAAGATTATTGCACCAGTAATACCATATGAAAGCACCCGATTCTATATTTCCCAGAAGACCAAATATTCCATTACCACATGTTGACATGCAATTGATCGTTTAGCATAACATTAATATTCACAAAAATAAAAAAAAACATTGACAACTAAGAATGGGTAAACTACATAATCATAACATTCATTTAGCATATAGTAGGTCTGTAAGGCACCTGATACTCGAGTGGCACTTTAAAATATTTGAAAATCAGTACAAAGACGAATAGATTGTCTACTGACAAACTTTGCTCCAATATATACCTGAAATGATCCAAGATGTTCATTATGGTGTAAAGAACGCAAGTCTAAGAATAGATTCAGAAAACCCAGTAATGCAACCAAAAAATTAATAATAACATGGACATTGGATCATAGAATCTATTTTGGAAAAAAAAAAATTGAAATCTGGAAACAGATATTGATCAAACTTTCTATATGTTGGGGAAAAAAACAGAATATAAAAGGATAAGCTTGGTGGAGTAGAATTGAAGCACACCCAGCAAAAAACTCCGATGCTTTGCCAAGTCCATCTTTCAAACCAATACCAATGCCAAATGCCACAGCAGTGCAGACCTATAGGAATAAATGGACTACAATGATCTTAATTAAGACAAACTCAAAATGCCCAAATAAATATGCACAAAGGGAGAGAGAGAGAGAGGTGCTAACGCATAAAGCAACAGTCTTGATAGAGGTTATGTGATTCCCATGTAGTTGAGTTTTATCTCCATCATATGTAGGAGGAGAAGGAGGAGGAGTGGAGCTCTCAGCTTCTGCAGATAAAAATTCAGATGCTTGCAATTAGATTACAGTGGAGAATTATAATTTAAACATGGGAATCAATCTTAACTGGAGGAAGAGGTTGATAAATCGGTAGTCTCCTGTTCGGCTCGTCTACAACATGAAATTGGACAGAATTGGGCACAACGAAATCTGTGACTAACTGCAAATTAAACAACTCAAGAAAAAGAAGCATGTGAATCTTGGATTAGATGAAACGATTGTATAATGAAGAACACAAGGAGAGGAGGAGAGGGAGAGACCTGAATAGGAGTGAGGCAAGTGAAGTGTGGTAAATTTGGGAGCTGAGATTGGTGAAACCCTAAGCGACAATGGATAGAATTTCAGAGGAGCTTGCATCACCGAAGCTAGTCCCATAATTGTTATTATCGCTGTAAATGGAAAATGGGAGTCGTAATCGGGAGAACGAAAGAGAACAGCTTTATATAATCTTATCCGCCTTCTTGTAGCTGAGAAAAATGACGAGCGACTTTCTACTTGTTTGTTACTTGCCAGGACTCTTTCGTGTCCTGTCTGTGTTGCCTATGCGCCAAAATCATCTCTCTCTCTCTTTTTTTAGAGGGGTTGTAGATTTACAACATTTAATTTGGATGGCTAATTTTTTATTAAATAATTAAAAATTTTTTAGGCGATAATTAAAATTAATATAATATTTTACATTTATATCATTTTCTAATATTATTTAAAATAAAGATAAATTTGTTCAAAAATTCAAACAGTTTTATAAGACAAAAGTTAAGAACACCTTTAAAATCTCGTCATGATATCGGGCCGTTAAACTAGTCCAAGTGTATTGCAGATATAGTAATTCTACATATTATCTTCACAGTTTTATTAGTCGATAATTAGATGATTAATTAAAGCTGGAGTTTGACATCTGGTTGTATTTAGTAATTTCAGAATTAAGGTTTTAGACATGAAAGTAATGTTTCCAAGATTGCATTGCTCATACCTTAAACAATCAAAAGCTCGATGGTTTGAATAATGTTATGTACTTGCATTAACCCTACTGCAAAATTATTCATTTAAAATTTAGGTTCCTTTCTTTTCATTCTTGCTATGATCATTGTAAATTATTTTGATATGCCTTCGTTTCCAATAGTCCTCCAACTGATGGAGTTGTCCCTCATTTTCATTTAGTGATGTTATTGCTTCACAACATCTGAAAACTGTGATGGAAGCAGAGAATATTCTTTTGCTAAGAATTCAAATATTTCTAAGTTCCTTATTCATCTAAATTGCAAGCTATGAAGAGTAGGTGCTTACATAGGAAAATGGTGGCATCTCGAGAAAGGAGGTGGAGGCGGAGAGATAGAGGACTGAAGAGAGCAAGGGAAGTAGAGGTTTTTTCCTTTTATCTTCTCTTATCTTGGTAGAGAGAAAGAAGAGAGATCATAAAGCCAAATTTTTTACTATTTGAATTTTTGGACAAATCTTATCTTGGTTTGGAACAATATTCAAAAAACAATATAAATATAAAAATACTATATTAATCTTAATTGTCTAATAAAAAAATTAGTCATCAAAATTAAATGATGTAAATCTAAAGTCAATATTATAAAATGGTAGAATGTTATTATGGCACTCTAGAATGACCCTATTGGGAGAGCTCTGCAAAATTGTTGTTTCATAGTCCGATTGTAGGGTCGGTTAATGATTCATATTTGAGCTGCTTTGATTTAAATAAGTGAGCATTATTCAATGAAAATTGAAAAAATCAATTGAATCAAACTAGTTTGATAAGTTCAATTCAATTTAAAAATACTTTTTATTCTATTCAGTTTCTTTTTTTAAAAAAATTGATTAATATATATTTGTTTGATTTGATTTTTAGATTAATATAGCTTTATTTGATTCGATTTTTAGATTAACCGAATCAAATCAAGTTGAATTTATTTAAAATTAAATTTAAATAAATTAAATTTATATTAAATCAAATTAATATGATTAAATTGTATATACTAAAATATATAAAAATATATTTAAAATATGTTATTTAAATTAAAAATATTTTAGAATATATTGTAAAAATTATTATTTATATTAAAGATATATCAAAAATTATTTTTCAAAAATGTAATTTAAATTGAATCATATTTAAAATGAACCTAATTAATTTGATTCAATTTAATTTATAATTTAATTTGGTATTTAGCTTATATATTTTCATAATTTGATTTTTCAATTTTGATATGTTCGTTAGATTTGGTTTGAAACAAATGTCCACTTCTAGTGAATTGAACTATATTTTATGAATATCATCATATAATATTGTGTGAACATATAAAAATGTAATTAAATTGTTTGACTCAAAATGATGTCAAATTCAAACTTCATTCAAGTATAAAATTTAAATATAGAAAATTGATCATAGCTTGATTTAACTTTATTTTCAAATTATTATTCGACTAGAACAAATATTTAAAAGGTTAAGCTTGACTTAATTATGCTTAATTAGTGATATAATTTTTTTTTATGATCTTTAATTTAACTAATTTTCATTGAGCTTTAACACCTTTTAAATGAGTAGATTAAATTAAGGAAAATAATATAAATGAAGATTAATAAAATTATATTGCACTAAAAATTAAAATTAATTGAACTTTCATTTATATTAATTTTATATTTTGTAATATTGATTTGTCTTTTCCTCATAATAAATTTTATATGCAAGGCTTGAAATTGAGATTTATTCAACTTTATTAATTATTTTAATATATTTGAAATGCAAAGAGTGAAATAATAAAATTATTAAAATTTAAATAATGATAACTTATTGAGTTGAATAATTCGGTAATTGAACTCAACTTTTTAAGATATTTAAAATTTATAATTTCAGTTTGATTTATTTAATATTGATTTAATTTTAATTATTTTTTGTTTAAATTTGAATAATTAATAAGTTGGTTTTTTTTTGTTTATTTATACTACATGAATATAGTAATTTTAGAATTTATTTAAAGTTCATTTATATTGTAAATTTTAGACTTCAAAATTCATAATTTTAATGATAAAACACTTAATATTTTAAGTTATATTATAAAATATTTGTAATAGTAACGTTGGTAAGTTTTAATGTTTTAATATTAATTGAATACTAAAATTAATAATGAAATTTTTTTTATTTATATGTACACTTGATTAAAGTATCGAACTTGATAATTTTAAATAAATGATCTTTAATGATAAAATTAAAATTTGATTTGAACACTCAGGTATCGAGCTCAGGTTAGTTTATGTATAAGTTAATATTTCAAATTATGATAATAATCACCCTCCTATACTTAAATCATATAATTTTTATTCTCTTTTTGATTTAATTGCTGTTGATTGATTACTATTATTGTTACTAGTTGATGATGATTTGTTGTTAATAGTGGATATATTAAGTATGTGATAAAATTATTATTACTAATAATTGTTTATATATATATATATATATATAAAATTGATTTTCTGATATTTAATAAAAAAAATATCCATTTGTGTGTAGTGAATGTAAAATTTTGTTTTACTTTTTCTCTTGGTTACTATTCAACAGCCGATTTTTTTTTTAAAAAAAAAAATTTTAAAGGAAGAAAAGGAATGGAATCAGAGTGGGACGCGTCCAAAATAGTAATTTGACTGGCAATCAAAGAAATATCTGGTCGTTCCATTTGCGTATAGGGAGGGAGAGAGGCGATAAGAAGAGGAAGAGGAAGAGGAAGACGAAGACGAAGAGCACCCAAAATCAAAATCATACTCAAGAAGAGAAAAAGCAAAAAAAATACAATCAATGGCAACCGAGACCGACAATCTCACCACCACCACCATCAGTCCTCTTGAGGACAAAAACCCTAACAAAACCCTAGATCCAGTCCAAGATTCTTCCCTGTCCATCGTTAGTTCAGCTAAGAAGGCCGATGGAGACGATTCGTCCGAAAAGACGAGCTCGCTGTCCGGAAATACAGCTGCTGCTCCTGTCTCCGACATCGAGAAGAAGATCCGCCGAGCTGAGCGATTCGGGATTACTGTTCAGTTGTCTGAGCAAGAGAAACGCAATTCTCGTGCCGAAAGGTAAATTATTTCTTTCTTATGCCTATTTGTTACGATTTAGGATTATTCAATAGTGCGGTTGCTTGTAATTAAACAAGAGAAATGAAGAGAAAAGAAAAGAAAAGAAAGTTAATTTCTTTTCTCTTGTTTGGATATCTTATTTGCATATGAAGGAAATTCAAATGCATTTAGTATAAATTATCTTTTTAACTCATTGAAAAATATAATATACACTAAGATGTTTTAGTAATTTAATATATGTCACACTTGTCAACTCAACATTTCCTCCATTTTCTCTTCAAAATATAGAGAAATTTTATTGATGTAGTTTCTCTCCAAAAGTCTATTGGAGAAATGTAATTTCTCTCCATTTCTTTTATTTTCTTTCTCTCATTTGCAAAACAAACAAGAAATAATTTTAATTTTTTTAATTTTCTTTTCTCCTCACTTCTCTGCAACCAAACAAAGGGTTCATGATTTGGTTATGTTTACCTGCAGTGCAGTAGGTACTGAAGGTAGAATTTTCTAGAGGCTGCTTGTTATTTTGATTCATCTCGCGTCTTATTTTCCATTTAGAAAGACGTCAACTTTGAGTCTCTGGAATGGGGGAGTATTTGGCTTCTTTTCTTTGCTGTTTAATTTGGAACATTGTATAAAATAGGCTGCGCTTAGATTGCTCCATACCATGCAACTTATTTGTATGCTTTGTGATGCACTAGAGTTTCTAAAATCTTATTTGTGAAGTCTAATTTTGCTTAGACAGTTGTCCAGCGATTGATCTAGAGCTCTTTATGATTGTTTTACTCAGTTCTCCCATTTATAGAGAGACTGTTTTAAAGCTACACTGCACTGTATCGATCATTGTCTTCCCTATGTGTGTGCATCTGTTAGTGTGTGTATGTTTTGGATTTTACGAATTCTTTGCTTCTTCGAACTTTCATGCATGGCCTGAGTTCCTTTCACCACTCAGTGTTACTGACTTGATTTGTCCTATGCAAACCTAATCTTTTACAGGTTTGGCACTGCCTCCACATTGAAGAATTCTGAGGAGCTGAAAAGGAAGGCTAGAGCAGAGAGGTCATTACATGCTTTTACAAGTTATAAATTGTATCACCAACTTTGCTTATTACTGTCCAGGCTTTTTTTCACTCATTATTGCTTTTTTTTTCTTTTTTTGCCTTTTAATAGGTTTGGACTTCCTGTGTCTACGGATGAGGATGCAAAGAAAAAAGCTCGACTTGAAAGATTTGCTCCAACTTCTAAGACAAGTTCACTGGAAGAAGACAAAAAGAAAGCAAGGGAAATCAGGTTTTATAAACATTTTACCCCATTTTTCTTAGCCATTGCATACATCATTTATTAAGTGATTTGTGTAGTTTCACCATCTGAAATGTTTGAGTCAGAGCTCAGGTATCACTTTTGTTCTCCCAGGTTTTCGCAACCTTCATCTAATTCTCTATCAATGAATGGCAAAGGAAATATTGAGCCAGTAAGGACCCTCTCTAAGATATTATGTTCCTTATTATACGGATGGGAGAAAATGCTATTTGCTGGATATACTATTTTGTTACTTAACTTTTTCTCTTGTTTTCAAATCAGAAATCAACTGTTGCAGGCAAGGCTGGTGGAGAGACCTGAAATTGCCTCCTTAAATGTTAGGTATTGTTTGAGATATGCTTTCTGTTTGCACATTGGGCTATTATATTCAATTGACTTGGCATGAAATCTGCACATTGGGCTATTATATTCATTTGTTTGTTATATTGGTGTTATTTTGGCAGGTCTAGTTTTCTGACTTAAATTTCTCAGTAGTTTCCATTCCTATCTTCATTTTCCAACAAGAATTCCCAGATGCAGCATTGGTTCATTGTTAGACAGATAGTTCCATACAGGGCATTGTAGAATATTTTAATGGTATGAGGAGGATTTCTCTCAGTTTCAGAAGCACCTTCTAACATCAATTTACCTTGTGAGGCCTAAAGTAATCAACAACCATCTAAGTCTGTTGACTTGTCTTAAAATATACTAGATATGCCAGAAATTTTGGGTTTTTAGTCCAGGTGGCTGATATATGCATGTATATTTTTGAGTCCTATAATTTTCAGAAAGTACAATGCTTGCTAGTTCTCATTTGAAAATGACATGCAGCTGTGTGCATATATAACTGGACACTCATGATTATTATAAAGAGCACTTTCATGATTCATCATAAGACAGCAGTGTTAGGTAGACATCATGAGTGGCATTACCTGGTTCCAAGAACTTGAGGTTTCAAAATATGGTAATGTGTTCTGGAAATTGGGAATCTTCTTACAACTTTCAATTGAATTGCAATGAGGAATAGAAATTTCTTGGAAGCAACTCTTATTATTGTGGATATAAGCATAGATGTATGGTCATTTGGATACATGAAAGTAGGCCAGACCGAGATGTAATGTGAGACCAATGGACACCTTAAGCCAACATCTGCAGCAAACAATTATTCATATTAGGAATACATTCATGAGATCTGTAGGTCATGCTTTTTTTTTTTTTGAGATTTTTACTCATTGGGCAATTTGATTTTAGCTTTTTTTGGTTTGTGTTTTTCTTAAACTCATTCCATGGCACTGCAATAGGACATACGAAATACATTATAACTCATTTTGATGACATTAGTTTGGCTCCATTGGTGCTCACATATCTATGTGAAACTCAGACTTACTGTGTTAGATTGGACAGAGATGCATGCATATGTTTCTTCCTGCTGCTGTTTGATGTTTGATATTGAGGTGTGTTTTTGGTAAAGGCATGTTCAACATAACTTGACTACATTGAAAGGTAAAGCTATCATTGAGCTTTGGTGGTAGGTATTGATCATCAGATTGACAAGTCGGATTCAAAATAGAAGATTTGTAATTTATTACCTTGGAATCTGTGACATTTGGCTAATATTTTGAGAGTAGTGAACAGCGCTAAGGTGGTGTTGATTCTTTTTGGCCTCACGGTACATTGTCTTAGCTGCGGTAGGATTTTGGGCATGGAGGATAACTTTGATTCTGTTTAATCTTTTGTAGTTTTTATTTTAAGTGTTATTTTGTTGCAACATATTGAAAAACTAAGCATCTGGGTTCTTGTTTTTGGTCTTCAGATATTTTGGGATGGAAGGTGTTTTTATTGGAGAATATGTAAACGGTTATTATTATTTTTTTAATGTAATGTATCTATACGTTTGGTGATTGCATGTTTCTCTAAACTCATGATTGGTGCTTTTATTGTGAAATTGAACCTATGTTGTTGTAGTTTAGTATTAATAAATATGATCTTGATGCTAACAGTTATGTGGCACCTAGTCTGGTGCATTGTTAGTGCCAGATACCTGAAATAAAGCAGCAACTGAGTTGGATATTTTACGCATTATGTGTTTGATAAATTTTGTTAGTCTGTGCTATTTGAATCAATTGGATTCTAGTTACCATCTATCTAGTCTTTTGAAGTTGTAAGAGAGATTCAACAATCAGGTTTGGGTAGGAATTAGTGTGATTTAGAGTTGAAAAAGAATTGAATGCAGATAGGGTTTTGTGATGATAAATAGTCTTTACGTACATGATCATAAATGATTGTTTAAGGCCGCAGCATTGGGGCTAAAAGAAACAATTGATCTTTGCCTAAACTGCTCCTTAAAACATGACATTAGAAGTGAGATGAAGAATGTAGTTCATGGTTCTACACTTGTATCTGCCTTGCATGAACATCAATTGATTTCTAGATTATAAACAATCAAGTAAAGAAACAAATTTCATATCAATGTTGGTTTAGGTTTCCGTGTGCGTTGGAACTGTCACAAGGCTAAGATTAGCCAAGTATGATTAGGGTAAGTTTTTTGTCCTATGCCTAATGCTCAAAGCTTTGGAGACATGGACGGCTGTCTGAAGTTGTGGGATTTTTGGGCAAAAAATGAATGACCAAAACAAAAAAGTACACGAATAGAAGGTGCTTTTAAATGCTTACATGTTCTGATATGTGGTAGCATCTCCTTCTGAATATCAAAATATTGAAGAGAATATTACTGGTTTGGAGAGAGGGACTGATCTTATTACGGAGGACCGTTAACAAGTAGGAAAACGAATTTTAAAGCAATTTCGTTTTAGTTCTCTTCATTTTCATCTCTGAAAATGATACTAGTAGCTACCAGCTCTTAACAAAGCTTTGAATTGATAAATAACCATATCCAATCATGCATGAGATAAGAGTGATAAAGAAAGATCAACACCTATCAGAACAGATTGATAAAGAAAAATCAACATCTGTAGAATCAAGATACTTCTAGTTCCATGCATGTTAATTTTCCTAATTGAGGTTCCATCCAGGTTTCTATCTTTGTTTACACAATCAGTTTCTGCATCCAAACCTTACGGAGCCATTTTTGGCTTTCCAAATGGAACTTCAGGAAATCTTTGTTAAGGGATGTTGTTAGGCGACATTCTAACAACGCTCCATGCTCTAACTGACGTTAGTAGAAGTAATCTATGTTCTAACAACAAACAATAGGTAGGTATGGATAAATGAAACTTCGAATCAGGCAAGCTATGAGTTGTTGGCTGGGGCGGGAACGATTCCCCTCCGCCCCCTCGAATTGAAAATGGATAACTATTGAAGGGGTTTCTATTTATCACGAGAGAATCAACAAACACAACCACAACTGTGATGTCATCATGAAAATGTCTCCTTACCCCTCGATCAATTTTTTTCAAATCTGTGTACCTCATTTCTCTTTTTTTTGCTGCTTCCTTAAGTGCAGTATTAACAAGCCTCTTGGCAATTCCCTGCATTACAGAGATGGAAAAAACATGCTAAGTAAATGGCTTGAGACCAATTGAGTTTATTATAAGATCTGTGACCAAATCAGTAACTGTATCTTTATGGTTCAAAACAGTTAAGCTTCTCATATTTAGAGATGTTATAAAGTATGAAAAACACATGAATGGTGCAAGGACTGCTGTAACCGCAACAATCAGCGGAAAAGAAATCCAAGGAAGCAAAGGTGTTGAGGTGATTGCAGTTCTTGAAGGATAATGTTGCATATGGATCTTTCTCAACAATGGCTTAAAGTTTTTAAATCTTTATTTCAAAACATAGCAGTGAGTATTGGAACCCACATTGCGAGGGAAGTTTTGCACAATTTCAGCAGCCTTCCGGTTGCTGAGATGCTCCCATAGACCATCAGAAGCAAATATGACGAACTGATCTTTTGGTTTGGGTTTATGCACTAAGACTGATGGCTGGCTCTGAACTGAGGATTGGCTTGTGGAAAGGTTCAGCCAGTCTATACTTAGACTGTAGAGGCTCTCTGTTGAACTCTGACCTTTTCAGATAGGCATCCCCTATGGATCTTGAAGCCTGCAAAGAAAAGGAAACATAATCAGCAGTTCATACTCGAGTGCTAGAAATGCATTCTGCATAGAGCTAACTGGGCCTATGCATACAGCTAATTGGACCGAGTGGAATGTAAATTACCTGTTTGATGCCTTTCACACGCCACACTTTGTGCTTCAAGACAACAATCTGAGAATCATCAGGGTGTAAAGACTCGAGTTCATTTCTCACAGATTCTATATTTGCATTGTGCTCCTCAGATAACTGTATGGCTGTGATCCCACGGCTTCCTCTTTCTGCCGTCCCCAAGACTACCCGAGAGTCTCCAGCATTCGCAATATACAACAATCCATCACATATATAAGTCCAATTAAACAACAAGATCCTACTGATGCCATTTGGGGCTTACTGAGCCACTGTTTTTTCACAGGAGAAAGAAAACCCTCTTCTGTTGCTGAAAAGGCCATCTTAATAACGTTTTCTGACATCTCTTGATGCTCAGATACAATTGCCGCATCACAAAGTAACAATAAGGATTTAGCAATCTGTTTCTAAGCATTATCATAGTGTAGCTGAATTCTGTAGGAACCAATTGAGTGCACTTACTGCTGATACAATAATCCACTAGACCAGCTGAAAAGGTAAAAGATATAGAGTTACATGCTAAATAGCTAGGACAGACATAGAATTGAAAAAGGTAAAAATGATCAACTTGTGGAAACTCTAAACCCCATTTTCATTCCAAGCCCTTTGGACTTTAGAAACAATGCTGGCACTTATACATTAGGGAGAAAAAAATCAAAACTGAAAATACCCTTCAAATTGGAGAAAAAATTGAGACTGATAAACCTTGAAGCTTCAGGTCCTGCATGTCCATCATATACGCCAACAAAAGTCCCCTGAGGACCTGAATTTGTAGAGCTCAGTGGTCCTGATTCAAGTTGACTTTGATCCTCTAATAGATTGTTGGCTTGAATTACAGCCATTGAGAACTCTCCATGAAGGGGTTCCCCAAATCTTTGTGCCACAACAACCACGAACCTTTCCACTGGCATCATCATCAACACGGGGCCCCAACAAGCTTTAACCATTTTCAAGAAACAACACTTAGAAAATGATTACAAGAATTTACAAAGTACCATATATAGCTTAATATGTTTACAAAAACCAATCTGAAGTCCAGTTTCTCCTTATGCTCCAATCCCCACGAGCAGAATTGTTGAAACTATATATATCTAGTTGAAGACCTAGCTACAGAGACACCATTAATAAGTAGGTAGAACATAAACATCAAACAAAGAGCAAAAGGGTATGGGATAAATTAAGTGAAAGTGGGATATTGAGACAAGAAAACAATAGTTTTAAAGGGAGTGAAAGTTGAGAGAACATGGAGGAGTGGCTGTAATGGTGCGTCTGTACCCTGAATCTGGGTATGAGGACGTTTGGTCCTTTCATGCGTGCCATATTTCAAGAAACAGCGCTTAGCTGTAAAAACCAAAACATGGTTTTGCTATTTGACAGAGTCTGGTCTGAGATCAGAGG
>CATIWR010070809.1:0-14777 GCA_949677035.1 Omphalea diandra
ATTTTCTTTCTTTTTGGTTTTCTTGGTTGTGATTGGTACATCTCTTTGTTTATTCATGAATATTTTATATGAATGCATCGACCAGGCTTATCTTCTTGGGAATTACATGGTTATCGTAATATTAGTGACAATCCCTATCAAATTGGCCAAAAATGACATCAACATGTATCTGAGTAACATCACAGTATTGAAGCCTATACATGTTAGATTGTAGAGTAGGTAAGCAGTGTCCATGTGAAAAGCAGATGCAGCTCAAGGAGTGCAGGGGTATTGAGAGCACAGACTTTAGGTTACACTTCCATTAATAACCTTATAACAGATGAATTATTACATAATGAACTGCGTAATTCTACGAGGGGGATTATTAGAGTTCTTTTGGGTAAAGATAAAATTCATGACAGATTTTGAGAATTTTTTTAATGGTTAATCCAAAAGCACTGGTTCAACTTATTGAGCCTCCAACGAACAAAAAAATAATTGAAGGAATCTTTGTTAAACGCGACAACAATTATGAGCTATTTTTACTTCATTATCGAAAGGTCAGAATATGTTACCTTATATATCATCATTCGTGCTGGGGGGTGTGTACCCTACGGTTGGGGTGAGCAAAATTAAATTAAAATTAAATTAAATTGAATAGATTATTTCAATTTAATTTGATTTAATTATTTTTTTTATTTTAATTCGGTTATAAATTTTAAAATTTTCAATTTTTAATTTTTTGATTTGATTTGTATAAATAAAAACTGAACAAATCGAATAAATTGAACTTAATATAAGAGAAATATTTTTGATAATTTTGTAAAACTCTTAGAGGTATTTATATATTTTACTCTTGTAAAATGAAAGCTCTAAATATTCTAAAACTTTCCAATCAACGTTCAATTTGCTTTCTTCTTCATTTAAAAAAATTTGCTTTCTTCTTCTACGTTATCTTCCTTCTCCCTCTAAAAAATTTTGCTTTTCTTCTTATTCAACCTACATATAAAATCCACCTATACTAAAACTCCTCCAGCCTATATATATTTTTGCCTGACGCTACATCGTCATCATCTTTTTTCTTTCATTCCCTTTTTTTTTTTCTTTAAATCATTCACTGAATCTCTTTTATTTTTCCCCTCTTTCACCTCTATTAACGTTTGTCACCTCTCAATCGCCAGATCGAGACTCGCCTCTCCATTGTAACATAGTTGACCCCATTTTTAGCAGAGGTTGTTCTCGCCTAAAGTAGGTCATCGATCAAGGAATACAACTCTTGTGCTTGAATGGGTCAGTTTGCCCTTAAATTTGTTTTGTTTTGGGTATGCCGCAACACTTGATTACTCCTGTTCTCCTAGTTGCAACCATCAAATCTGGCCTCCTTCAATATTATACTATAGTTTTTTTTTTTAAAATATTGAAGTGTAAATTTTTTTTAGTAAATCTGTGACATAGGTTGTTAGATTAATATATTTGATCTGTTATATAGAATTTAAGGTAATTATAGATCGATTTTTGTGATTAATGTATATTAATAATTAATAATAATATAATAATATTAAAATATAATAATATTAATAATAATATTTATTTTTATATTTATATTTATTTTTTTATTAAATAAATAATTATAAATTTAATATTTATAAATTTAATATTAAATAAATAATTATAAATAATATTAAATATTAAATATATAAATAATATTAAATTTTTGTTTGTTTGATTGTATTATTTTTTTTTGTTTGAATTTTTGGATTTATTGTATTATTTTTTCTGAATTTTCTTGGTTAATGATTTATTTTTTGAATTTAGTGTTCTATTGTTTTTTTGGGTTGATTGTATTGTTGATATTTGATTTGTTGTTTAAAGCTAAAACTAAAAAAATAAATCGAATTGAATCAAATTTTTTCGGTTCGGTTTGATTCAATATTATATATATTTTGGTTTGGTTCGATTGATTTTTATAAACATTTCAATTTATTTAATTTTGTCTTATTCAATTCGGTTTCAACTGAACCGACAGAATGCTCACTCCTACCCTATAGTTAAAATGACTATTTTCAGAATTATACTTAATTGGTTGGTCGATCACTAAAATTAAAAATTGATTGATAGTCTCATTCGATTAGAAATTAAAAATCAATCAATTAAACTTATTGCAACTCATTTATAACTCGCATGATTTATATATAATATCAAATTTTAAATTATCATTTATATATAATATATACACTTTTTTTTACATGCTTATGTTTATTTGAAAGAATTTAAATATTTATTTAAAATTTTTATATGTTATATTTATTTGTAAGAGTATTTAAATTTTAATATGATATTAATTTTTATTAATATTTTTTTTGAACTTTGAATAATATACAATTCTGAACAATATTTCAATTATTTGAGTAGTATTTGAATTAATTTGAGCAAAAATACAATACTTTTTTTATGTTACAAATGTTATTGTTGTCCCAAATGTTCTAAAAGTGTGAATTTCTCCTATTCAAAAATAAATTTATTAACTTTTTTTATTTTAGACTCTTTATGGCTTGTGTTTTTATTTATTTATCATAATTTTTAAGATATAACTCTTGGTCTAGTACACCAAGAAAGAGAGTTGAATTGGTGGTTGATTGAAAATTAAAAACAAAGTTAAAAGTGTTTAGGAAGTTAAGAAATATAAGAGAAAAATCAACACAAAAGGTTTATAGTGGTTCAGATATTAACAAACCCTACGTCCACTTCTCAATTCTACACAATTGGGTATTTCACTCAACTAAACTAGTGTTTTCAAGCTCACACCAAATTTATACAACTTTTGTTTTATGGCTCACACAAAAACTTTACAACCTTGTGTTTTTAAGCTCACACGAAATCTCTCACAAGTGTTTTGGATAGGCTCACACTTCAACCTTTTGCAAGAGTTTTAGAATCTAGGCTAACTCTTAATCTACTTACAAAAGTGTTTGTTGCTCACACCAAATAATCAACAACATATAAAAAAGAGTAAAAGAATCATTAACAAATTGACAAGAGTTTAGTTACAATTAATTCAATTCTTTTCCATTTATATCAGTTTGGTGGAGTATTTATACCTCACATCCACCAAAGAGACATTACTAAAAAACTATCTCCAAATTTTTAAGTTGTGCTTGGTAGATTTTGTATTAAATGCTTGTCAGGCAGAAGTTGAGGTCGCTACTGCCATTTCGCGGTTGTAAATTTTCAATTTGTAATGAGGAGTCGAAAAATCGCGTCAGAGAACTTCGTTCTATGTCTAACGGCTAGTCCACATGTCATTTATCCATTGGTTGTCCAAGAAATATAGTCGTTGTGTTCAACCTACTACTTAAAAGTCACGGTTGCGAGTTGGCTTTGCTTTGGGCGCGACTCAGACCGCGAATTCCTCTGTTTGGTGAGGAAACTTCAACTTCTTGAGTCGCAATTTTTGATTTCCAACGATTGCCTTGGACATTTGGCGTGTTATGGTTGTGACTTTGGTTCTCTTCTTTGTCACTATGAAATTCACGATTGCGATTTCAGACTCGAATGCCACCATGAAATCCTATATGATTCAACCAAGGCTTCTTCTACTGAGTCGCGGCTGCGAATTCGCCCGGGAATTCCTCTGGCCTAGCTCCATCCATTCGTACAACAATGTCGCGATTGCAATTTAAGGGATACTGACCTCGAATTTGGATGTTCTTTTAAAAAATGAAGATTTTGACTTTCGTCCAACTTCCAATGAAAATAACTCTTATAAACTGCAAAACAACACTTGAACAAAGCATTAGAACTGATCAATCTCCATTATCAAGATCAAAAGAGGCTTATGACATAGGTTTAACCAACTTTGTCTAACAATCTCCCCCTTTTTAATTTTGACAACTTAGATTGATCCTAAAAAAAAATAAATGCATGAGTTGTGAAGTTGGAGTGGTTTATAATAAGATAATCAAAGAATTCTAGATAATGATAAAAAATTTTAAGTATAATTATAAGTTAAAACTTGCTCTCCTTCAACTTATGCTTTTTCTATGCACAATATGCTATTCTCTCCCCCTTTGGCAAGATCAAAATGAGGGTGAAGAGATAAAGAGTGAAACAGATGCATAAATTGAAATTGAGTTATCATAAAGCAAAACAACAAAGATAACATATGGATTGCAATCACATAAAATATGAAACATTGAATTGCAAAAACAAACACTTTTATTTATATAATAATATGTAAGATCAATAGTTTTTACATAAAAAATTTAAAGTCAAAACAAAAAAAGAAACAAAAACCCTAAAGACAATCTAAAAGATAGGAGAACATTTCCAGAATCGTCTTGTTCTTCATTATCTCCTCCACCCTCAGCGTCATCACTCTCCTCAACCCTTTGGTTGTCCTCCTTTTCCGGTGTGCCCTCCCAATCCTCAAAATCTAGAAGATGGTAGGGAAAAACACCTACTTTCTCTTGTAAGTCCACCAAGTCATTGTGTAGGTAGGAGAGGAGGAGAAATTGTCTCTTCATCAGTCTCATCATTTTGTCCAATTTCTTGTTGATAGAGGCAAGAAAGATTTTGATTTTGGGCTTAGGTTGAGGAAGTGGAATAGGTTACGCTCCCTCTTCAATGACAAACCGTTTTCTTTTGGAGGCTTGGAAAGACTCTAGTTTCTTTGCTCCAAAAGCACCCAAAGTGTATGTGCAAGAATCAAGGTGAATGACTTTTGCATTGATGAGGTAGGAGAGGTCCATAAAATTTTGGAAAGGGAGAAACTTCTTAGTGAGGAATTTTTCGTTATCCTTATTAAAAGCACCCACGAATCTGTAGATGACAGTTACATGGGAAGGGTGAAGAAACTGACTATTGGGCTTGGTGCTCATGTGAATTAATTGATCCACAAGATAACCACCAATTTGAATGAGTTCTTTTATAAGGCTAAAAGGAAAACAAGATCCTTTTGGGATACCTTTTCGTTACTATCACCTCTTGCATTAATGGAGAAGGTGATGATACAATGAAGTAACCAAAAAGGGAGGGTTCAGAGGTATTTGGCTAAGGACGTTTTAGGGTCATGTTTGGTGTCGATGGAAATTTCAAACCAAAATTCATAATAAATGCGAAGACGATAAATGAAATGTCATCTCCAACTTGAAGATTGAACATATTGGAAAGTTGTTCGAAAGTGATGAAAAATGGGTCTCCAAAAGCTCGAAATACTAACATGTATTGGTTGGCGCGAGATTTTGCTTTCCGACTTAGTGCCGCGGTACATATGAATTCACACACGATTTCCTCATTTTCGGGCTTGTCACGAAAAATGAATTCGTTCCATCCTAGGTTTGAAAGAAATGCGTGGATCTCATCCTTGATTTCCAACTACTTAAGCAGGAAAGTGGAGGGGATTTTGTTTGGTAGGATGCTCTTGGAAGCATTCGCTTTTTACCGATCTTTTTCTTCTTTTGTTATCCATTTCATCAAGTATAGTGTTGATGGTCTAGAAGGTTGTGCCACTGTTTTCCCTTTCTATGCTCTTAAAGCTTTATGGGGGGTCATTTTTGAATGAAGAAAGGTGTGAAGTTTTTAAGATTAAGGAAGAAGAGAGATGAAAATTCTTGGTATGAATGAATGAAAACACTGTTTAAGGGGTTTATATAGGTTAGGAAAGGGTGTGAAAACAGCTAAAAAAGGTCAGAAATGAATTAAATGAAGAAGTGCAATCGGTTGGCAATCAAATCACTTAAATGTGTGGCAATTACCCAAATTCGCGACCGCGACCTGCAAGTTGCGATCGCTAATTCTGAAAAATGTGAGTAACGGATAAAAAATCTTCAAAAAACGGCTTGTTCAACGGCCAATAGATTTAAAATTTGAACAAATTCGCGGTGGGGGATTGAAAGTCATGAACGCAAATTGATGGTTGACAGCTGAATGAAGAATACCTGTAATTCGCGACCGTAAACTAAAGAATAGCTATCGCTAATTGCAAGTCCTAAAAGATAATTATGAAATTATGAGACTTGACTATCTAAATTATGATCCACTCAATTTATTGATATCCAATTTATGCAAATTGGCATAGAGAGGCACAATTGCACATAAAATTAAGACATCCAAAGGAATAAACATCACATACATCAAACAAAATAATCATTCAACATGGAATAATGCAACATATTAGAATGATCTAATTTTTCACTTTAGGGAGCTTTCATCAAGCATTCCTAACTCTCTTATGAAGTTCATTCTTTCTTCATTGAGTGGTTTTATGAAAATGTCCGCAGGTTGATTTGTATCTATAAATTCTAATACAACATCACTATTTTGGACATGATCTCTAAGAAAATGATGCGTAATGTCTATATATTTGCTCCTAGAATGTTGGATGAGATTTTTGAAAAGATTTATTGCACTAGTGTTGTCATATTTGACGGGAATGTGATCAACAATTTTGTCAAAATCCTTTAATTGTTGTTTCATCCAAAAGACTTGGGTGTGACAATAATCCGCAATTACATATTCAACTTCGGCGATGGATAAGATAACCAAAACTTGTTTTTTACTAAACCAAGAAATTAACACTCTCCTATAAATTGACAAGTTTCAGAAGTGCTCTTTCTATGTAAAAGACTTCCTACATAATCCGCATTCGAATAACCTATGAGGCTAAATGAAGAATCTCTAGGATACCACAACCCTAAATGCAATGTGTCATGTAAATATTTGAAAATCCTTTTAATAGCATTCAAATGAGATTATTTGGGACAATATTGAAACCTCGCACACATGCATACACCAAACATTATATGAGGTCTAAAAGCGGTAAGATAAACTAGAGAATCGATCATACCTCGATATCTCTTCTCGTCAATCGACTTACCCGATTTGTCCTTGTCCAATTTGATGATAACACTCATTGGTGTTTTTACTGCTTTACATCATTCCATGCCAAATGTCTTGAGAATCTCTTGTGTATTTGGCTTGGTTGATGAATATCCTTTCTTTGGTTTGCTTAATTTATAAACTAAGGAAAAACTCGAGCTCTCTTATAATGCTCATCTTGAATTCTCCAGTCATACACTTAGCAAAATTCTCACAAAGAGATTCATTAGTAGCATCGAAAATGATATCATTAACATAAATTTGCACTATTAGTGTATCATGATTATGCCTTTTCACAAACAAAGTTGTGTCAACCTTCCCCTTTTCAAAATCATTTTGCAAAAGAAAAGAACTAAGCCTTTCATACCAAGTTCTTGGAGCTTATCTCAAACCATACAAGACTTTATTCAATTTGAAGACATAATTTGGAAAAGTATGTGATTCAAAACCAGAAGGTTTAACATAAACTTCTTCCTCAATAACACCATTTAGAAAAACACTTTTGACATTCATTTAAAATAGTTTGAAATTCATGTGACATGCATATGCCAAAAACATCCTAATGGCCTCTAACCTTGCTGCAGGGGCACAGGTTTCATCATAGTCAATGCATTCCTCTTGGTTGTAACCTTTAACACCATTCTAGCCTTATTTCTAGTGATGAATTCTTGTTTATCTAACTTATTCCTACACACCTATTTGCAACCTACAATTGGGTGTTCCTTAGGCATAGGAACAAGTTTCCACACATTGTCTCTCAAATTGGTTTAGTTCCTCTTACATAGCAATCACCCAACTCTCATCATTAAGAGCCTCATCAATAGATTTTGGCTCAAATTGATAAACAAAGGCAAGATTATTATCTAAAATATTGAGTTGAGATCTAGTACTTACACCCTTTGAAGTATCACCAATGATTAGGTCTTTAGGGTGATGCTTGGAAAATCTCCAATCTTTGGGAAGATCTTGGTTTGGTGATTTCATTTGTTGATGTTAAGGATTTTTATCTTCTCTTGATGATTTGCTTTCATCATGGTCCTCATCATTTTCTCTTGTAGTATCCTCCAAATCCAATTTCTCAAAATCACCTACAATATCATCAACCAAAGAACCTTTTTCAAGATCAAGCTTACTAGATTCTTCAAACACAATATTCATAGACTCTTCAATAACCATTGAACTCTTATTAAAAACCCTATAGAATTTGCTAGTGGAGTAACCTAAGAAGATGCCTTCATTAGTTTTTAAATCAAATTTCCCAAGATTATCCTTGGTATTTAAGATATAATACTTACATCTAAAAACTCTTAGGTATGCTAACTTAGGCTTTCTACCTTTCCATAGCTTTTATTAAGAATTGGTCTTTTGAAAACTCGAGTTGCAATATAACACGAAGTATTGATAACGTCGGTCCAAAAGTAATTTGGCAATGAATACTCATTGAACATAGTTCTAGCCATCTCTATTAATGTCCTATTTTTCCTCTCTACAACACCATTTTGTTGTGGTGTTCTAGGAATTGAAAAGTTATGGAAAATCTCACTTTCTAGACAATAAGATTCAAAAGACTCATTTTCAAATTCTTTTTCATGGTCACTTCTTATAAAAGAAATGAAGTAACCTTTTTCATTTTGAATCCTTTTTGCAAAACTTTTAAAAGCATCAAAAGTATCGTGCTTATGAGCTAGAAAGGAAACCCAAGTAAACCTAGAGTAATCATCAACTAGGACTAGTGCATAATGTTTTTCACCTAAGCTAGCACTCCTAGTAGGTCCTATAAAGTCCATATGAATTAATTGAAGAGCTCTAGATGTACTTACTATATTTTTTGCTTTGAAGGAAGATTGATGTGTTTCCCCATTTGGTAAGGACCACATGTCTTGTCTCTAGATAATCTTAGCTTTGGAAGGCCTTTCACTAGCTTCCCCTTTGATAAGCTTTGTAAGAGTTTCATGCTAACATGTCCAAATCTTCTATGACATAGCCAATCTTCATCACTAAGAGATATAAGACACTTAAAGGATTGGTTAGCCAAATTGTCTAAGTTAATTATATAGGTATTGTCCTTCATTTCACCCTTGAAAACTACCTTTTTATCTACCAAAGTGGTGACTTGACATTTTTTAGGGTTAAAGGTGACTTTATTACCTTTGTCACATAATTGACTTACACTAAGCAAGTTATGTTGTAAGCCATCAATAAGTAAAACATCATTAATTAAAGAACAACCATTCTTACCAATGGTCCCAATGCCAATTACATTACCATTGACATTATTTCCAAATGTGACATTGTCACCTTCCTTTTCCTTTAGGATCATGAATAACTTCCTATTGCCTAATATATTCTTTAAGCATCCGCTATCTACATGCCAATCATTTGCTTCATTGGTGGTTGCCAAACACCCCTAAACAACATAAGTAAATCATCTTTGCTTTGATAACCAAGCATACTTAAGTCCTAAGTGCTTAGGTTTTGAAAGATCCTCCAACTTGAGGTGTGCTTTCCTAATGTAGCAATAAATATTTATGTGTCCATACTTCATGCAATAGTGACATTAAAGCTTAGACCTGTCTCTTTCTCCTACGCATAACATTGGTATGAGTGGGAGATTTCCTCATACCAATATGATTTGTGTGAGTGTGAACATGTATGAATGGGTGTAGGACTAGAATTTTTGTGTGTGTTTGAATGAGCATGTCTTTTATTGTATATGTATGCATGGTTAGTCTTCTTAGAAATAGGCTTAAGGCCTTGTTGTACCTTTCCCTTACCTTTTGGCAATTGTGGTTCAGTGCTTTGAGCACTTTCTTTCCAAAAACCTCAATACTTGAAGTTTGAGGTGTTGATGCCTTGATGAATGTTGTGAGTGAAGGTGTAGAAGAAGACGCTTCATTAAAGCGTAGACCATGCCTAACTAAAGGAGGTCTTTGTGATATAATAAGTGTATCCAAAGCTTCTACTGGACTAGGTTGGTTAAACTTATGTCATAAGCCTCTTTTGATCTTGACAATGAAGATTGATTAGTTCTAATACTTTATTCAAGTATTATTTTGCAATTTATAAGAGTTATTTTCATTGGAAGTTGGATGTAAGATAAAATTTTCATCTTTTAGAAGAGCATTCAAATTCGCAGTAAGTATCCCCTAAATCGTGACTGCGATATTGTTATACGAATAGATGAAGCTAGGTAAGAGGAATTCGCGGCCATGACTCAACTGAAGTAGCATTGGTTGAATCACAGAGGAATTTGTGGCGGCATTCGCGTTTGAAGTCACCACCGCAAATTTTATAGTAACAAAGAAAAGATCCAAAGCCACAACCATAGTACGCCAAGTGTCCAAGGCAACTGTTAGAAATCAAAAATCGCGAGGGCAAATATTTGATCACGATTGTAACTCAAGAAGTTGGAGTTTCCTCACCAAATAGAGAAATTTGTGGTCTCAATCACGCCCAAGACAAATAAAATTCACGACTGTGACTTTTAAGTAGTTGGTAGAATACAACGACTATATTTCTTGGACAACTAATGGATAAAGGACATATGTATTAGCCATTAGATACAAAATGAGGTTTTTCTGCCACGATTTTAAGCTCCTCATATCAAATTGGAAATTCGCAACCGCGAAGAGATGGTAGCGACTACGACTACTGCCTGACAAACATTTAATGCAAAATTTGCCTAGTGCAACTTGGAGATTTGAGGTTAGTTTTAGAGCAACGTCTCTTTAGTAGATATGGACTTTAAATACTCTATCAAACTGATGTAAATGCAAAAGAATTGAATTAATTATAACCATACTCTTGCCAATTTGCTACTCATTCCTTTCCTCTTCTTTAAGAGTTGTTGATTGTTTGGTGTGAGCAATAAACACTTTGTAAGTAGGTTGAGAGTTAGCCTAGTTTCTAAAACTCTTGTAAGAGATTGAAGTGTGATATCCAAAACACTTGTGAGAGGTTTTTGTGTGAGCCTAAAAACGTAAGGTTGTAAGGGTTTTGTGGGAGCCATAAAACACAAGTTGTATAAGTTAGGTGTGAGCTCGAAAACGCCAAGTTAGTTGAGTGAAATATCCAATTATGAAGAATTGGAGAGTGGACATAGGATTTGTTAAGATCCGAACCACTATAAACTTTTTGTGTTGATTCTTCTCTTCTCCTTCTCAACTTCTTAAATACATTAATCTTACCTTTTAATTTTTAATCAAATACCTTTCTTGGTGCATTAGGGTAACAAATGGTATCAGAATCAAGTCTTTAAAGCTTAATTGTGTGAGTAAAGATCATGGCACAAGAAGGAATCCATGCTCACCTCAAGCCATATTTTGATGGAGCAGAATACTCATTGATGAAAATCTATCTAGATAGTGATGTGCTAGACCTCTGGGATATTGTTGCAAAGGAATGGAAGCCACCTACCATAGTGGTGGATGAAAGCGAAAAGTTGATCCTTAGAGAAGAGTGGGTTGAAGCACATAGGAGATCCAATGAAAGAAGTAAAAAAGTCATGACAATCCTTCTAAGTCTCTCTTAAAAGAAAAAATTGGAAAGATCCAACATTGTCTTACTGCTCATGGCATTTGGAAGGCCTTGAAGAACTCTCATGAGGACACCACCTTAGTGAAATCTAGCCGACTTGAGATGTATGTGACAGATTGGGAGCTATTTATGATAGAGGAAGAAAACATCACAGACATGACAAATAGACTCCTTGCAATCGTCACCAATATAAAGAAGTTTGGAAGAGTTCTCACCAATCATAAGGTAAATTCTAAAATTTTGAAATCTCTACCTTTTGAAAAATTTGGTGCAAGGGTGTGTAGTATCCAAGAGTCCAAATCAGAGATAGGAAAGATGCCAACGGATCTCCTAATAGGCAAACTCTTAACTCATGATTTACTTTCCCTTGAAGAAAGATGCAAAAATGAAGAAAATAAGAGGTCAATGAGAGAAATCTAAAAAACCTAGAAAGGAGAACCTGAGCACTCAAGTCTTCATCACAACAGAAGGAAGTAGAAGCAGCCTCAAGTGAATAGGAAAGTGACAATAAGGAAGAGGCACTTGCAATGCTTTCAAGTGGAATTAAGGAGCTGATAGAAGAAGGAAAGAAAGAAGGAACTTCAAGAAAGCAACTCCAACTCCCAAAGAAAGATCAAATGATGTCACTTGCTATGAATGTGACAAGTAAGACCACATCAAATATGACTGTCCCAAGTTGAAGAAGAAGAAGAAATGGGACAAAGAAAAAGCTTCAAAGCCACTTGAGATGATAGCTCAAGTGAAGAATATGAATAAGAAAAGGTTACAAACCTATGTTTCATGGCTCAAGAAGATTCATCTAATGAGGTAAGCTCTTCATCTCACTCTTATTCTGAATTTGATGAATTAGATGTTGTGGATGATGAGCTTTTAGAGGCTCTCACCATGAAATGTGACAAGTATAGGTCATAAATGAAAACTTACAAGAAGAAGTGCACTAAATTAGAGGATGAATTCAAATCCCTAAATAGTCTTGTAAGTGAATTAAGGGCTTCAAATGAAGAACTCAAAAAGTCTATGAAGAGTCTATCCAAGTCATCTTCATCTCTAACTTCATTAAGAAAGGAAAATGACTCATTGAAAGGTGAAGTCATTGAGTTTAGAAACTCTATTTCAAAGTTCCATAAGGGTAAGGAAGCTTTGGATACACTTATTGTCTCACAAAGGCCTCCTTTGGTTATGCATGGTTTAGTCTTTAATGGAGCCTCTTCTTTTACTCCATCACTCACAACATTCATCAAGGCTTTAACACCTCAAACTTCAAGTATTGAGGTTGTTGGAAAGAAAAGTGCTCAAAGCACTAAACTACCATTACCTAAGGGTAAAGGAAAGGTGCAACAAGGCCTTAAGCTTATTTCTAAGAAGGCTAACCATGCATACGTGTATAATAAAAGACATGCTCACTCAAACACACACAGAAAATCAAATCTTACACCTATTCATACATGTTCATGCTCACACACACATCATGTTGGTATGAGGAAATTTTCCACTCACACCAAGGTAATGCATGGGAGAAAGATGCAGGTCTAAACTCCAATACCACTATTGCATAAAATATGAACACATAAATGTTTATTGTTACATTAGGAAGGCTCGCTTCAAGTTGGAGGATCTTTCAAAATCTAACTCCCTAGGACTCAAGTATGCGTGGGTACCAAAACAAAGATGATTTACTTGTGTTGCGTAGGGGTCTTTGGCAGCCACCAATGAAGCAAATGATTGGCATGGGGATAGCAGATACTCAAAGCACACGATGGGCAATAGGAAAAAATTTATGGCCCTAAAGGAAAAAGAGGGTGACAATATCACATTTGAAATCAATACCAAGGGTAAGGTAATTAGAATTAGGACCATTGGTAAGAATGATTGTTATTTAATTAATGATGTTTTACTTGTTGATGACTTATAACATAACTTGCTTATTGTAATTCAATTAGATGACAAAGGCGACAAAGTCACCTTTGACCCTAGAAAATGCTGAGTTACCACTTTGGTGGATAAAAATGTAGTCTTCAAGGGTGAAAGGAAGCGCAATACCTAACTAATTAACGTAGACAATTTGGCTAACCAATCCTTTAGGTGTCTTATGTCTGTTAGTAATGAGGCTTGACTATAGCATATAAGACTTGGACATGCTAGCATGAAACTCTTACAAAACATATCTAAGGGAAACCTAGTGGAAGATCTTCCCAAGCTAAAGTTTTCTAGTGACAAGACATGTGGTTCTTGCCAAATGGGGAAGCAACGTCAATCTTCCTTCGAAGCAAAGAATATCGTAAGCACATCTAGCCTTTTCAATTAATTCATATGGACTTCGTAGAGCCTACTAGGAGTGCTAGCTTAGGTGGAAAACATTATGTACTAGTCCTAATTAATGATTACTCTAGGTTAACTTGGGTTTCCTTTTTAGCTCATAAGCATAATACTTTTGATTGTTTAAAAAGTTTTGCAAAAAGGATTCGAAATGAAAAAGGTTATTTCATTTCTTCCATAAGAAGTGGCCATAAAAAAAAATTTTAAATGAGTCTTTTGAATCTTATTGCTTAGAGAATGTGATTTTTCATAATTTTTCAACTCCTAGAACGCCACAACAAAATGGTGTTGTTGAAAAGAAAAATAGGACACTAGTAGAGATGACCAAAACTATGCTCGATGAGTGTTCATTACCAAATTGCTTTTGCGTCGAAGCTATCGATACTTTGTGTTATATTGCAAATCGAGTTTTCAAAGACCCATTCTTAATAAAAATTCTTATGAGCTATGAAATGGTAGAAAGCCCAAGTTAACATACCTAAGAGTTTTTGGATGTAAGTGCTATATTTTGAATACCAAGGTATTGAGAAATTTGATTCAAAAACTAATGAAGGAATCTTCTTAGGTTATTCTGCCACTAGCAAAATTTATAGAGTTTTTAATAAGAGTTCAATGATTGTTGAAAAGTTTATGAATATTATGTTTGATGAATCTAGTAAGCTTGATCTTGAGAAATGTTTCTTGGTTGATGATATTGTAGGTGATTTGGAGAAATTGGATTTGGAAGATACTATAAGAGAAAAGGATGAGGACCATTATCAAAGCAAATCATCAAGAGAAGATAAAGATCCTCAACATCAATAAGTGAAATCACCAAACCAAGATATTTCCAAAGATTGAAGATTTTCAAAGCATCACCCCAAAGATCTAAGCATTTGTAATACTTTAAAGTACTAGATCTCAACTCAATACTGTTGGACTAGGATATTTAATCCTAAGTTTAGAACCTCTTTTGATTTTGACAAATGAGATTGATCATTACTAATATTTTTATTAAGTTTTGATTTTGCAGAAATATAAGTCTCACAAGTTAAGGTCCAATTGTCACAGTAGAATTCGCGGTCCGAGTC
>CATIWR010070827.1:0-23451 GCA_949677035.1 Omphalea diandra
AAGTGTCATTGTCATGCTTCTACAAATCGCATGACTAAATGATCATTTATCCAATACATATGTTCATGTGGGATTTCATATCATTTATGCAATGAATATGTTCATGTGATAATGCCAATGAATGTGGATAAGGATGTTACATAAATGAGGGAGGAGCTCGAAGGCAATCCTTACGAAATTTTAATACTATTAACAGTCCTCCATATTAGCATCAATAGAATGGGGGAAACATATCAATCTCCTCATCACAAAGAACAAAATCATTGGTTTTCTAAAATCTAATGGCCACCATAATGGCAAGCTTATGGCTCCTCAACAATTCCATGGTGCTACCAATCTAATTGTTCAACCTTTGTTGTATGAGATAGATCTGATTCCTCAAGGAATTTTTGAATGACCGGTCCTAAAAAATGGAGGTCTTAAAGGCAACATTCCTCACATTCAAAATCCTCAAGTTAATATTGATGCAAATGTTATGCGAGAAGTGGTATAGGAGTCGTATAACTTAGGCTTTCACCATGTTGGCCATCCTAAATTTCATAAACCTTATCCTCATTATATTGATCGAGATAATCCTTACCCAAAGGGTTATTATATCATTAAGTGTTTTGGATTTTCAAGTGATGGTAAATAATGATCCATTGATCACATTGCTAAATTCACAATTTAGTATGGAGAATTGACAAACTTTGACAACTTTACCAATTAAAAGTCAAGGCTTTTTTCAAATCACTTGCTAAAACTACCTTTACTTGGTATTCTACATTTTTGAGGAATTCCATCCATATTTAATAGTAGATGGAGAAGCAATTTCATACTCAATTCTATAGAACTTAGATAGAGATCGATATTATAGAATTGATTAGAGTAACTAAAAAAATCTAAAGAAATGTTGACTTACTCATTGCATGATTTAAAAGGTTGAGGAATTTATGCAACATACTCTTACCTAAAATAGAATATGCCAAGCTAGCACATGGATGACTCAGTATTGAGTTACGAAAGAAATTCCAAGGTGTGGAATTTAGATATTTCTATGAATTGGTAGCTAAAGTATTTTAATATAAGAATTGCTAAGGGAGGAAAGTCAAAATAGGAAGGTAGCTATTGGAACCTATTTCTAAGAGATGAATACTAATGAAATAGTTGTAGCTTACATCAATTCTTTTAATTCATATATGTTTGCCCATTATTAGTTAAGAAGACTCTAGACCTGTGGAAGAAATTTTAAGCCAAAAATACTCAATCATAATATGCTTTTGGTGTTAGGAAAATGGAGGTGTTTTTTATTTGCTCCTCAAAGACAAGTTTATCACTATTCTTATCAATCACATATTCCCTACCAAAGAAGAAATAAATGGTAAGGAGTACTATAAGTACTATAATTCATGGAACCATGCAACTGATGTATGTTAGAGTTTTAAGAATGCAATTCAGGACAAGATTGATAAAGAGATCCTTAAATTCCCTAAAAAGATGGAGATAATACTAATAAATGAGGATTCATTACTACCTGTGGCATTTATTAATACTATTTCTTTTGATTTAAGAACAATCCTAAAAAGATAAAGGAGAGTTGTTGAGGATAATCTAGTGGTGTTCTATAAAGTTTGGTTACCTAAGCAGATGTTTGTTCAAGTTGAGCAGGAATAGAAAAAGGATTATTCAATTCAATGACATGCTCACTATGTTAATCCAATTAAAAAGATTCCACAGTCTTGACAAAGGCATAATGAATGCTCAAAGAAGGCAACCTAGATTTGTTGCACCTCATGTGGTGGACTAGGTAAAATGGAACATTGTTTCTCATAGAAAATTTTCACAATGTCTTAAAAGAACATAAAATTGGAGGTTGTAGAGGTAGAAGGAAGTAGCAAATAAGAGTGTGAATGTCAAACAACAATCAAAGATGAACATAAGTAACCTTACAAGAGAAGCCATAGAAATTTTCTTGGCTAGCCATTTATAAGTTTGACTTTAAGGTTTTTTTTTTTTTTTTTAATTCTAAACTAGCTCATATTGATACACCTTTAAAGTCCATTGTATCTATAGGTTAGGATAATATTGAATCCATTAACAATATTTATGAAACCTTCTTAGTTGGTGAAATACATGTTCCTTTTAGGTGTGTAATAACTATTATTACATTACTATCAACATTTCAAAAGTGTATGGTTGAGGAAGTTCATAAAGTAAAAGAACATACTTTAAGGGCAAGCCATAGTGAAGGGTGAGCTACTTAAGGGTTTCTATAATAAAGTGACTATTAAATATCTAGAGTTAGATGGACCAAATATGGTGGTTTTTGATAAGCCATCCAAGAAATTGACAATACATATCAAGCTGTTATTGATAAGAGTCATTTTACTATATATTTTTAGGTTAGAAATTAGGAGTTTTCCTTATTTTTATAGTATTTTATTTTAGAATAAATTATTTTATATTTTGTTTTTTTGTTTACACACGAATCCCTTAAAAATGAGTTAAATTGCAATTTTCAATAGTGTTGCATGGGCTATTGCATGACCTATGCATTAGACCATATAGTGGTGTGGAGTTCATCAGTCAACAAAGCAGAATTGTGTAAGCAGTTAAGTGCATGGGCTGTTAAATGGCCCATGCATCGGGCCATGCAAGACGTCAGATCCATATTTTAAAACACAATGCTAGCTACCTTTTAAGATAGAGATTTTACTTATTTGGATAGAGATTCATGGACAAAAAAGAGCAAATTTTTAGGAGAGAAAGGGGATCCAACCTCTACACTAAATAAAAAGAAGATTTTAAGAAGATTGGAGGCATTATTTTTTAAGGTTTTTCATTGCATTTGTTTAGCAAAACCATTTCTTTGGGAAATTCTTCTACTCAATTCAAAAGATTTTTTTTTTTGTTTTTCTTTAGGATAAACTAATTCTTCAATTTTAGGGACTAGGGTGGCGATATTTATTTCATAAATCTATGAAGTGATTTTTGCTTCAATTGTGTTAAGTGCCTTAATTTAATATGTTTGAGCTTAATTGATTGTGTATGTGTGAATGAGCGCATATGTGCAATGTTTGTGATTCTAGATGATGGAGCGAGAGTGGAAGTGTAGGGTTAGTCCTGACATATTAAACTAAGAGATTAAGACCACGAGAATAAGTTCGATTTATAGAAATATTCAATGATTATTCACGAAACTTAATGCATTGTTATTGCATTTTGTGACTATGATAGTATGCATAATTTTAGTAATAATAGACCTAATTTTGCTTGGGAGAGATTATTAGGTAAATTAGGAAAATCTATCTTCAAGCACAACCCAATCTCAATTAAAATAATTCTCTTAATATATTTATGGAAGTGTATTATGGTGTACCCGAATTCTCTAGAAATCATTGTCATAAGAGTTTCTTTTAATTAAATCTCAGTTATATTTAATTATTTTTGTAATTTTAGTTTTTAGTGATTTTCTTCTTTATTATTTTGATTGCTAGATAATACAAAAATTAATCCTTTATAAGTACTTGTGTGAAACAATCCTCATGGGAACAATCTTTACTTATCATTGTATTACTTAAGATATTTTTGCACTTGCAAGGATTATATACACAACAGTTATATATTAAGGCTCACCTTAATTTTATGCCTACTTTAAGAATTCTTATGGATATTGATTCAACAGTCAATGATATGCCTTTAAAGATGCTACATACTTTAGGAGAGTCAAATTAAAAATTTGATCCATATAGATATCTTTGTGTTAGCATTCACCAACAAAGCTACCACAACTTTAGGAGTTTTACTAGTCGAGGCTATTTTGGGAAGTAAGACTTCATTGGTGACCTTCCTTTTTTTTTAACTTGAACTGGTTATCAAACTTTACTAAAAAGGGATTGGATATACTCTAATTCATGTGTTCCATCCTTATTGCATCATTTCTTACTATTTTGGAAGAGAGATAAGGTTGAAGCAGCATAAGCATATGGAAAGCCATTCTAGGCATCAACATATTCAATTGAGGCTTGATATTATGATAGCTATTTCGGGCATATACAATTTATAGAGTGGAGTAAGTTTGGTTAGCCTAAATCATTAACAACATTATAAAAAAGAATATTTGAGGAGGACTTATAAGAAATAAACAGAAGATATTCTTAAGTAATTTGTTATGCCTTATAGGAGGCTAATGACTTATCTAATCATTAAGAAAGTTGACGATTAATATCATAAAAAAGGCATATATGGTAGCTACAGCTGTAATCTTAAAAGCACATATGCAATAAATTTTTAATGATTTTGAAGAAGTAGAATGGTGAGAAGTTAATAGTGTAAAGGTGATTTTAAGAGTGGGACTTAAAGAATGACTCATAAGAAATTCACTTTAATGATTTAGATCTAGGCTCATTAAAATTAGAAGGGAAAAGGGTTGAAGTTCAAGAACTAGTTAAGGAAGTGAAGTTGGGATCTATAGAAAAGACTTAAAATACCCTTATAAATGGCATTCTTGATCTTCACACTATAAAAACAAATTATACAAATCTTGCATGAGTTCAAGGATCGTTGTGCATGGAGTTTCTAAAAAATGCCAAGTTTAGATAGAAGTTTGGTAGATTACCATTTTCCAATTAAAAAAGAATGTCAACCAGTCAAACAACCTCTAAAAAGGATGTTAAAAGAGGTCAAATTAAAGGTGAAGGAGGAGATTGAGAAGTTAAGGCAAACCAATTTTATTCAACCTTTTAGATATGCATAGTGGCTAGTAAATATGGTACCTATGGTAAAAAAAAAAAAAGGGAAACTATGGATTTATATGGATTTCAGGGACCAGTCTTAAGGACATCTATGCTCTGTTGATTATTATTACATTGATCGACGCTATAACTTGTTATGAATTATTATCTTTTATAGATGATTTCTTTGGCTATAATTAGATTTTCATTACTAAAGACGACATCCATAAGACAAATTTTAAGTTCATGGTCCCATTGGATGCTCAGAGTGTGTTAAACTAGGTTGGTCAAACCTAAGTCAAAACTCTTTTTTAATCTTGATAATGTTGATTGAAAAGTTCTAACATCATTTCTAAGTGTTATCTATACATATTCTAAAATAGGAACTCATTGGAAATTGAATGGAGTTGATTTAAAGCAAAATCCAAGTATCATAAACTATCCTATCATTTGCAACCAAGACTTGCTAGTCATGGCCTCTACTCAAAGAAAGTCTTCAATCAAATTGGACAGTAGAGATCACAATGTCAGTTGTGGCAAAGGTCATAAGTGCTACCTTTAAACAACTTGGAAGTACTTCAACAACAAATCAAAAGACCAATTAGGTCAACCCATATGTCAATGAGTTGTTTGAGATTTTGAAACTCATGAGGGCAACTATATTTTAGCAATAACAACTCAGTTGAAGTTGATACACAAAATCTCTAGTAGAGATCGCGGTGAAGGCGTAATGTCCACTATTCCAATGCAAAATGTCATTTTGTGACCATGACATGATCATCTCGACCATGACATATAAAACCTATTAAAGGGTAGCAACAACTAGTTTTTTTATTTATTAATGATGGACTGCCACATGTAACTAGCCATTAGACACCTTTAAAGATCACAATCGAGAAAAGGCTAAATATAACACAAAATGTCATTCACAATTGTGACAGAGACGTCTTGACTACTATTTGCCTCTAATAATCATTAAATGTAAGATTTTTCCAATCAACTTTGAAGATTTAGATGTAGTTTCACTTGTAACGGCTCTTCAGTCAGTGTAACATATAAATTCTCCACCAAATGATCTTAAATGCAAGAGAATATCAATTTATTATAGCCAAACTCTTGTAAATTTATTTCTCAACTCCCTCTCATTAATTCATTATAAGTGAGTTGTTAAGGTTTGGTGTGAGCCATTAAACACCTTTGGATTTAGATTTTAGAGTGATCCTTGTAAAGAAAAATCTTGTATAGGTTAAGCGTGAGCCTTAGAAAAATAATTGTAAGATTGTGTGTGAGCTTTGTAAAACACATTGTGTAAAGTTGGTGTGTGTTTATGAAATACCCAATTGGAGAATTAGGGAGTAGATAGAGTTAGTTAACACTCGAACCATTATAAATCTCTTATGTCCATTCTTCTTTTACTTTTTTTTTTAACTTTTCCTTACTTGCTTACATATAAAAATTTAAATTTTATACCAATTCAATCCCTCTTCTTGATGCACAAGGGCCAACGAGTGGTATTAAAGCCTAACCTCAATTCAATCCTTAATTATATGAGAAAAGATCATGACACAAAAAGGAATCCACTTATAATTAAAACCTTTCTTTGATGGATCCAACTACACTCATTGCAAGTATAAAATGGAGATATACCTTAATAGTGACGTGGTAGATTTATAGGCAATTATTGCTAAGGAATGGAACCCATCCACTAGAGCAATGGTTGGTAGTGAAGAATTACTCCCAAAAGAAGAATGGCTTAGAGCTCATAAGAAGTTAAATGGGAAGAACAAGAGGGCAATGACCATTCTCTTGAGCTTCATATCAAGATAAGATATTAGAAGAGTCCAACATTATCAAACTACCCCATGCAATATGAAACGTACTAGAAAACTACCATGAAGGTATAAGTCATGTGAAATTTAATAAATTAGTGATGTATGTGACCGAATGAGAGCTTTTCACAATGAAGAAGAATGAATTGGTCATTGATATGACAAATAGACTTCTAGCCATTATCAATAATATGAAGAAGTATGAAAGAGTTCTCACCAATCTTAAGGTAAACACCAAAATCCTTTAGATGCTTCCTATAAAGAAATTTAGGGCAATAGTTCATAACATATAAAAGTCTAATAAAGAGATTTGAAAAGTGCCAATTGAGGTTCTCATTAGCAAACTCCTTACTCATGAGATGGTACTAAAAAAAGATGAAAAAATGAAGAAGATAAGATCTCAAGGAGAAATAAGAGAAAAGAAGACTATTGCTCCCAAATGTAGTAAAGACAATGAGGTAGAAAAAACACTAGTGAAAGCGATGAGAGTAAAAGGAAGAAAAGGAACTTACTATGCTCTCAAGGAGGTCCAATGAGCTTATAAAGAGGAAAAAGGAATCTTAAAAGACATCATCATCCAATTTGAAGGAAAAGAAGAAAGAGATGACTTACTTTGAATGTAGGAAGCAAGGTCACATAGAATCTGGATGTCCTAAGCTAAAGAAGAAGAAAAAGTGGGACAAGGAGAAAAAGAAGAGCTTAAAAGCAATGTGGGATGATGATTCAAGTGAAGTAGATGAAGAAGAAAAGGTTGCCAACTTTTGGTTTATGGCTCAAGAGGATAACTCATATAAGGAATGCTTAAAAGCCACTAAGGAAGACAATGATTAACATGTGGGTAGTGGATGCTCAAAGCACATGACCAAAAATAAGAATTTATTCATAACTATTAAGGAAAAGGAAGGTGGTAATGTCATATTTGAAAATAATGCTAAGGGTAAGGTAATTAGCATTGAAATAATTAATAAGAAGGGTTGCTCTTATATTGACAATGTTATATTAGTTGAAGGTTCAAAACATAACTTGTTAAGTATAAGTTAATTATATGATAATGGTAATAACGTGACATTTGACCTTAGAGAATGTCAGATTGCAACCTTGATGCATAAGAAGGTAGTCTTTAAGGATGGAAAGAGAGTCAATACCTATCTAATTGACTTAGATAATCTAACTAACAAATCTTTTAGTGTCTTGTCTCTATTAGTAATAAATCTTTGTTTTAACATAAAAGACTTAGATATGCTAGCATGAAACTTCTACAACATTTATCAAAAGGAGAATTAGTAAAAGGTCTTCCAAAGCTTAAATACACTAAGGATAAGACATGTGGACCTTATCAAATAGGGAAGCAACATCAAACATCTTACATATACAAAAATGTTGTAAGTATTTGTAAGCCTCTTCAACTTATTCATATGGACTTATTTGGACTCATTAAAAGTGCTAGTCTTTCTGAAAAATACTGTGCATTTGCGCTTATTGATGACTAATCTAGTTTCACTCAGTTCTTCTTCCTTACTCATAAGAGTTATACATTAAAGCCTTCAAAGTTCTACTAAACGTCTTCAAAATAAGAAAGGTTACTTCATTTCATCGATTAAGAGTGACCATGAAAAAGGGTTCCAAAATGAAAGCTTTGAAAATTATTATTTGGAAAATGGGATTTTACACAATTTCTCTACTTTTAGAACACTACAACAAAATGGTGTTGTAGAGAGGAAAAATAGAACTTTAGTAGAGATGACAAAAATAATGCTCAATGAGTACGTAATTACTTTTAGGCCAAAACCATCAATACCACATATTATATTGCAAACCATGTTTTCAAAAGACCAATTTTGAATAAAACCTCTTATGACTGTGGAATGGTAGAAAGCTCAAGATTTCATACCTTAAAGTATTTGGTTGCAAATGTTACATTCTTAAAATCAATGACAACTTTGGAAAATTTACCTCAAAAATTAATGAAGACATTTTTCTTAGCTATTCCACCTTTAGTAAAGCCTATAGGGTATTTAACAAAAAAGTTTGTGGTAGTTAAAGAGTCTATGAATGTTATGTTTGATGAATCTAGTAAACTTGATCTTGGAAAAAGTTTTCTTGTTGATGATCATATAGGTGACTTTGAAAAGTTATAGCTAAACTCAAGCCCTAAAGAAAATATGATTAATGTTAAGGATCATGAGCCACCACAAGCATAAGCTCAACCCTAACTAGAGGAGAACCAAGCTCAAGAAGTCCCTAAAGATTAGAGGTATTCCAAGGATCATCCTAAGGATCTAATCATTGGTGACACATCCAGGGACATAAGTATTAGAGCTCAATTACATACATTCGATAATGATCTTGCTTTTGTTTCTCAAATTGAGCCAAAGTCAATAGATGAGGCTCTTGATGATTGGAGAGGAACTCAACCATTCTGAGGGAGACAAGGTTTGGAAACTTATCCTTAAGCTTAAAGAATGCCAAGTTTTAGCTTGTAAGTGGGTGTTTATGAACAAGTTAGATGAATAAGGTTTCATCATAAGAAACAAAGCTAAATTGGTTGCAAAGGATTACAACTAAGAGGAAGGCATTGACTATGATGAATTATTTGCCTTCGTTGTAAGATTAATGGCCATTAGAATTATTTTAGCATTTGCATGTCATATGAATTTTAAACTTTTTCAAATGAATGTGAAGAATGCATTTTTGAATGGTTTCATTAAGGAGGAAGTTTATGTGAAACAACCTCTAGATTTTGTATCTCATATTTTTGCAAACCATGTTTTTAAATTAACTAAGGTCTTGTATGGTTTGAAACAAGCTTTAAGAGCTTGGTATAAAAGGCTTGGTGCATTCCTTTTAAAAAATGATTTCGAGAAGGGCAAGGTTGACACTACATTGTTTATGAAAAAGTATCACAAGAATACACTCATTGTTTAAGTTTACATTGATGATATTATATTTAGTGTTATTTCTCTTTGTGAAGAGTTTGCAAAGTGTATGATTAGGAAATTTGAGATGAGTATGATGGGTGAGCTCAAGTTCTACCTTGGTATTTTCACATCAAACAATCCAAAGAGGGTATCTTCATTAATTATGCTAAATACACTAAGGAACTTCTTAAGAAATTTGGCATAAAAGGATGCAAAGTAGCTAAGACTCCAATTAGTGCATCAATAAATCTTAACAAAGATGAATCGAGTAAGCCTATTGATGAAAAGAATTATAGATTTATGATTGGCTCTATCCCCTATCTTACAGCTTTAAGACTCGATATTGTGTATTGTGTTTGCTTGTGTTCTAGGTTTTAATCTTGTCTTAAAGAATCACATTTGCATTTGGTTAAAAGAATTTTAAAATATTTGCATGGCTTATTGCATCTAGGGCTTTAGTATCCTATAAATTCATCTTTTAGTCTTATTGGATATTCAGATGTGGATTATTGCAGATAATTTGTTAGATAAAAAGAGCACTTCTAAAACTTACCAATTTATTGGTGAATGTTTAGTTTCTTGGTTTAACAAGCAATAAGTTTCGGTTACCTTATCTATTACTGAAGTGAAATATGTAGTGATAAGTTATTATCGCACCCAAGTTCTTTAGATGAAAATAATAAGGGATTATGGCAAATATGTTAATCACATTCCCATCAAATATGGCAACACAAGTGTAATAAATCTTTCAAAGAATCACATCCAACATTCAAGGAGCAAACATATTAACATTAGACATCATTTTTTAAGACATCATGTGCAAAATGGTAATGTGGTATTAGAATTTATTAACACCAATCACCAACTGGGCAATATTTTCACTAAACGCTTAGTAAAAAGAGGATGAACTTTATCAAAAGGAAACTCAGGATGCTTGATGGAAGCTCCTTAAAGTGAAAATAAATCTTATTTTATGCATATAATATTGATTGTTATTCATTGATGACTTGTTTGTCTTGCTTATGTGATGTACTTATTATGTTTAATGTGTTAGATGAATCAATTTAATATGCACTTAAGCCTCTCTATATTCGATTGCATGAATTGATAAACAAAATATCAAATATAATCACTCTAGATTTGGGCCAATAGTTGAAAACTTTGTTTTAAATTTCCTTTTGAAAGTGACTCATAAATCACGACTAAGAATGAACCTTTGTAATAGCCATTTGCAAAGCACCTTGATTTTAAGTATGTTAGTCATCTGCGTTTGTGACTTTAGAACGCAATCATGGAATTTTAAAATTTTAAAATTTGTAACTTTTTTCTTCACAATTTTCTAATGATTTTTTTGATCGTTACTCATAAAAGTCATTGTTTGTGGTTGCGACCTAAGATTAGCGGTCACAATTTACTTATAACTACTAGGTAATAACTTTTTATCTTTCAAAAGATGCAAGAATGTATTCAATGCACTTCTAGCCATTTTCTAACCATTTTCATTCATTTTTTACCTACTTAAACCCTTCAAACACCTTTCCACTTACTCTTTACATTCACTCTCTTTTAATTTCCTTTCCTTCTCAAGTTTCTATCATCTTTCATATTTTTCTGCTCGTCTCTTCATCTCTCAACCATGGGTCCAAGAAAATCAACTAGAAGTGATAAGGGAAAGGGCATTGCCCAAACCTCTTCACCCTCACAAACGGAATCCCCTGCTCTTCATCTTATGAAAGGGGTTACCAAAGAAGAAAAAGAGAGGTATGAGGAAAACAAAAAAAAAATCATATAACCAAATAAGATACTCTCCACTTTTCTTCTCCAAACCCTCAAATTAGAAAAAGAAATTGAAGCTTTCATATCCAACTTTATAGGTAGAGATCGATGTTAGAAATCACGAAGGTCATAATGTTTACCTTTAAACAACTTAGAGGAACTCTAATGATAAATCAAGAGACTAATCAGGTTAAGCCATATGTTAAGGAGTCATATGAGATTTTGAAACTTATGAGAGGGACCATATTATAGTGACCACGACTCAGTTAAAATTGACACCCAAAATCTCTAGTAGAGATCGTGGTGAAGGCGTAGTGTCCACTATTTCAGCATGAAATGCCATTCGCGACCGTGACATACAAAACCTATTAGAGGGAAGTAAAGGTTAGTTTTTTTTTATTGACTAATGATGGACTGCCAAATGTAACTAGCCATTAGATACATTGAATATCACAACTGACAAAGGCAAAATCTAGTGCAAAATGCCATTCACAGCCGCAACTTGCCTCTAACAAGCATTACATATATGATTTTGCCAACCAACTTTGAAGATTTAGACATAGTTTCACTTGTAATGGCTCTTTGGTGGGTGTAACCTATAAATACTCTACCAAATGGTATGAAAGAGAATAGCAATTTATTTTTGCAAAACTCTTGTAAATTTATTTCTCAACTCACTTTGATTAATTCTTTGTAAGTGAGTTGTTAAGGTTTGGTGTGAGCCATTAAATACCTTTGGGTTTAGGTTTTAGAGTGATCCTTGTAAAGAAAACTCTTGTATAGGTTAAGTGTGAGCTTTGAAAAAACACTCGTAAGGTTATATGTGAACCTTGTAAAACACAATGTAAAGTTTAATGTCAGCATGTGAAACACCATTAGTGTTAATGTCTCAATTGGAGAACTGGGTAGTGGATATAGGATAAACCCGAACCACTATAAGTCTCTTGTGTCAATTCTTCTTTTACTATTTCTTTTTAACTTTGCCTTGCTTTTTTACCTATCAAAATTTTAATTTTCACTAATTCAATCCTCCCTTCTTTGTGCACAATGGCTAATAGAGTGGATAGTGATGCCATTTAGTCTCAAGAATGCTAGTGTGAGTGCCTTGATGTTCACTCAAAAGAGTAGAATCTTTCTTGTGACTCCTAATTATTTATTGACCATTAGGAATTGAAAAGATGAGGGGTTATACATTAGTACAACCCTAATCAATGGTACATAAAATGATCAATGAGGGATCTAAATTTAGGCTTCTTGAATGGCAAATTTTATTATAAGCATTAAATGGTCAACGGGGGACCTTGATGGGTAATAATTTGATAATACCTTAAATACTTAACTGGAGTCGCCATTCAACTTTGGTTAGACAAAATTCTAGATGAAGATATGTTATGGTTCAAATAGGACAACTAGAAGGCTTAAACTGTCTTTATATCATCAAATATCAAGTTTGGAAATTAGGTATAACCTGGCGAAGAGGTTAGGGAAACCTAAGTTGCTTAGACTTTTGGATTTGATCTTCAAGAATATGTGGTTCACATTTGTAAGTTTTATCCTAATTAATTACTTAGTCCATATTATAGCAATCTTAATCATTCATCTAGTATTATTTCACATATTCACATCAAGTACAATAGGTATATACATTCACTATGGTGATAGGGGAATAAATGATCAAATGGGAAGGGTGGGGTTATGTAATAATAATATGTAAATGCCAAGCTTTATAACATAAAAAAGGGGATATGAGCAAGCACTTAAGAAATATAGAAAAGGATATTTCTACCTCTAAATATGGCAATTTAATATAGAAAGATCTTAACCATCTTCACCTTATTAGTGGGATTACTAAACTAAAATCATAAGAAATTACATCATACATGAAAGAATAGTGCATGATATTCACATATAAACATGTTTTCCTTAATGTCTAAGTATGATAAAATGCTTAAGCAAAAGATATGTATCATATTCATAATGTACGCAATACTATAAAAAAAAAGTGTGAGTGTGTGTGTGTAGAGAAGCAATACAAACAAGGTAATATTTTGATATGGGAAAAATATGGGAAGGAGGCATAAGGTCCTTAATGTCTAAAACCTCACTCAAATAGCTCTTACTTATAACCAACGCAATAAAGGTAGTGACAGAACTAGAATGTATTTTTAAGGGGGCCTGATGACTGCAGTGACAACGACATCAACAACAATGTTGTTCCACTAAATGATGTACTATATAAATAGATGTAGTTTAATCAAATCAAATTTCTTAACTAAGATTTGTTGTTCCTTAAAAGCATGTTAGTTTTATTCAATTTTGAGATATTTATTGTTCATTCTATATAAGTAATTTAATTAAAACTATGAATATATAGGATTGACTTAAAGTTATTGTTGGGAATACTTTCCATGTTATTGGGAATACTATCCATAAATATTTCTCTCTCTCTCTCTCTCTCTCTCTCTCTCTCCCCCCTCCCCCCCTTTATAAACTTAAAAGAAAATTGAAAAACCCATTAAAAAACACTCATGGTAGCTATAAAAAGACACCACTCCAGTAAATTGGGCCATTACCTAATTTTCCTAATAATAAACTCTTAAATTGCAAATCTTTGGGTGAAGAAGCCCTCTTATATAATACAAAACAGGAAAAATACTTCTCTATGCATTAGGGAGAGCTATAAGATTTCAATTTTTGTTCAGCAATTTCCCTAAGCGGCCTTGGCTTTTCTTTCATCATAACACCATGTCTCATACTTACTTCTTCCTCTCTATTAACAAACATTTATTTCTCTCATTCTATATAGATACATACTTATAACTTATTATAATACAATAATGGCAATCAAAACCATGCCATTGGTACCTCAAAAAGAAGAGCAAAAGCCTTTAGTTTTTGAAGCAAAAGTGCTAAATTACAAATCAAGCATACCCCAACAATTCATTTGACTAGATAAGGAAAAGCTAAGCATTGAAGCAATAGATCTTGTAGTTCCTCCTATGGAATTAGGTAGGCTCTTTTTTGTTGATTGTATGGCTGCAATGGAGGCTTTTACGCTACCTGGGCTCCTCATATAATCAAAATGACATTTAAAAAATAAAACCTAAAAGGGGGGCTCTTATTTTTCTTCATCAGCCCCTTTCATCTTTCTCCTCCATGGTTGACCAATAGCAGAGTTCTCCTTCACATTTCTCCTCAATAATTTTTAGGAAGGCGTTAGCCTATGCCAACCCCTTTGGTTCCACCTATGATTAAAAGCAAATAAGAGGTGTACTTTTATAACCATACCAAGGACTAAGAGACACCCCTTAACTAGTGTGTGGTGTTATAACAAGTTACATACATCAAATGGATAGAATATAAATGAAGCAAAAATGGTTATGGGTATTTATAACCTCCCCTTAATGATATCTCTTTACAACTAATATTACAAGATGGAGAAGATCCTAGTTTGGGCATAAGGAATGCCAACAAACTCCTTTGAAAGGTTATGTTTATAAACATGGTAGGGAGCAAGATAGAACATACTAAATAAATAGAAAAATAAAGAGAAATCTAGGGGTCATAAGCCTCCCCCGTCACCTTCTAGTTACATATCCAAATATAAGAAGGACAAAGGTAAAAACTAAGCTATAAATAAAGCTAAGATTCTTCTTAAAAAGCACTATGTAAACATAAACTATGACTATCATGTGAAATAAATATCCTTTGCCATTACAACCTATCGCATTCAACATATTTTAAAGCTTAAAATATAAAGAAAAATGTTAAAACTCAAAAGAGGAAGAGAAAGAGGCATTATTGTGAATAATGTCTATAAGCAATGTTAATGGTTTGTATAGACTAATTAGTGGTTTGTGTAGACCATAAAGATATTTATATACATAACTAGCTGTCTACATATTCTAGAGCCACCATTGGCAAGAAATTTCAAAAAAGAAAAGAAGAATGAAAAAGCGGCAAGAAGAATGAAAAATGGAAAAAAAAAAAAAAAGAAAGGCCTTGGAATGGCTTGTAGGTTAGTGTATGGTCCATAAAAGGCACCTTAAATGGCATGATTCTTCTCCAAGATGTAATGGTTCCAATATAATGGAAGGCTATACTGGGTCCTTTCCCTTGAACCTTGAGTATGTGTGTATGGTTATGGGGTTTTCTGTGAATAAGGATATGTTTATGGCTTGAGTAGTCACTTTGATAGCAATTCCTTAGAGAAAATTAGCCTTCCCAACCCTTTAGGAGGTGAGGTATTTATAGAGAGGAAAAGGGTGCACCTATGTTATAAAGCACAATTTGCACCTTATTCTTTTTTCTCCTTACTCTCTGTTTTAGAATTTGTTGTTTTAAATTTATCTGTATACTTAAGAGGTTGTTTGTAAACCAATAGTTAGCTAAGTCATTGTTCTAGAATGTTCACTTTACTTGGCATATAGTGAGATGTTTGTACAATAATGTAAATTGGTTATACAACCATCGAAGTTGGTTGTACAAGACATCTTATGAAAATTCAGAAGTTGGGCTTTTAGGCTTAGGTGTTTATGGTGTAGGTTTAGTTTAATATTTTTCCAAGCTTGACCTTTTTTTAAGAATTATTCTCTTCACTCTTTTAGGGATGAATTCAATAAGGTTCTCATTATTTGGCTCATATCTTAACAATTTACAAATTTAGTGCTCATAGTTAAGACTATTTATTAGAGAGCTATAAATGCCATGTTTTATGGCATGATCAGTTAGACAATGAAAGTACTCTAGTTAAGTATAAGAAAATTAAGGAATATATGGAGCATTTAGGGAAAACATTTTAAAGATTGTAGGTAAATGCTCTGGAATTGGATCCACTCAAGTGTATTTTTAGAGGAAGAGCTAGAAACTTCTTTGATTTCTTAGTTCATCAAAGGGGAATGGAGATTGATAAGGCAAGAGCTATCATGGAAGCTAAACCTCTTTAAAGCAAGAAAAGTTATAAAATTTTTTAGGACAAATTAATTATATGTTCCAAGATTTATTACTAATATGGTTGGTAAGACAAAGGAATTTTTAGATCTACTCAAACTTAAGAAGGAAGAACATTTTGTATAGGAGGAAAAACAATAGTAAGCTTTTAGAAAATAAAGAGATACTTGAGTAAGCCTCCTAATGATGCCCCCATGAGAGGGATATCGTCTTAAGGTTCAGTTGCCTATAAGTTATAGTTTGTTTACTAGTGTAAAATAATTTTTTAGGCCACAAGCTAGCTACTTATTCCCTTAGTAAAATTTTTTCATAATAGAGGTAAGGTACTTACCAATTGAAAAGATGTGTTTGGTGTTGTATTTTCTAAGTTATGCCACTATCTTATCTAATCAACTATGTATGTGGTCTCTCAAATGGATCTAATGAAGTATATACTAAACAAGCCACTCATTACTAGAAGAATAAGGAAATGGTCATTGGCTTTAATTTAATTTTCATTAATCTATTTCCCTTAAAAGTTGGTGAAAAGGTAAGCTTTGATATATTTTCTAATTGATTACCTATATGTGGAGCTCACCAAAGAAGAACTAGATTTTTAGGTGTGTGAAGTTGATATTATACCATGGATCTTAAAGTTTAATGGGTCTAGCACTGAAAAGCAGCTAGTGCACGACTTGTTATCCCATTTTCGCAAGGTGTTAAAACTTCCTTATCTTTTAATTTAGATTTTGAATGTACTAATCATTAGGTAGAACATGAGGCACTTGTGATTGGATTAGAAATCCTTAAAGAATTGGGTGCTGAGGAAATGATGATTATAGGAGATCCACAGTTGGTTATTAAAAAGTTATCAAGGGAATTCAAGTGTAGTAGTCTATCTTTAGCTTTTTATTTCACTATTATAATGTGATTAATTCAAGAATTGAAAGAAGTGGATTTTGTACATATACCAAAGGAGTCAAACTAAAGAACTGATGAATTGGCTTAAGTTGCTATTGGTCTAAGATTTTTTTATAGAGTTGACCCATAAGATTATCTTAGTTTAAAAGCAAAGTCACATTTCAATATTAGAACGAGGAGTTATGGCTAAGTCTTTCAACACAGATGTGAACATGGTTGGTGATTAGAGATTGTTGCTTAAATGATATTCAAATTGCCATAACATAAGGTGGTATGCAAAATTAAGGTTCAGGTGAAAAATTTTAAGTCAGTTGAAGAATAGTTGTATATGAAAAGATTTGATGGATTACTCCTTAGGTGTTTAGGTCAACCAAATGCTTTAGAAGTAATGAAATAGGTATATAAAGGAATACATAAAACAGTTTAGCTAGGAATTATGATGAGGTAGTTAATCGGGAGGCATGGCTATTATTGGCCAACCATCTTACTACATCAATAATTCAAAGGGATGCAAATAGTGTTAGACATGTGAAAATATTATAGAGGGTTCTAACTATATAGTTATACCTTATCATCAAGCCCTGACCATTTTGAGGATACACCATTGATTTGATTAGGAAAATATGTCTTACTTCATAAAAAGGCCATACTTTCATCATTATGGCTATTGGTTATTCCATAAAGTGGGCTGAGGTAGTGCTTATGAAGAAGGTTGAATAAAAGGATGTTGTTTAATTCATAGAGGATAACTTGACTCATAGGTTTGGATCAATCATTACTGAACAAGGAATGATGCATACTAATAAGAAAGTGAGGGATTTACCAAAGATTGTCATTAAATTGATCAATTCCACTCTATATTATGCTTAAGCTAATTGATAGATAGAAGCTTCTAATAAAGTGTTGATTGCCATACTAAAGAAGATGATTAAGGAGAATCCTTAAGATTAGCATAAATTATTATTTGAGACCTTGTGTAAGACTTCTAAAAAAGATGCTATTAGAGTAAGTCCTTTTACACTCATATTTGAGCATGATGTTATTTTACTTGTGGAGGTGGTGGTGCCATCTTTAAAGGTCGCTAAAGAAAATAGTTTAAAACCTGAGGAGTATTCTTAAGCTATGGTAATGGAATTGGAAGAGTTAGAGGAAGAAAAGATATAGGCTCTAAATAAGATGATTGTGTAAAAGAAGAAAACTTCATTAACTTATAAGAGAAAAGTGTGCAAGAAGAGTTTCAATAAAGAAGATTTGGTATGGAAGTTGATCCTACCTATTGGTTCTAAAGATAGGAAATATAACAAATGATCTCCCAATTGGAAAGTCTATTTAAAATCCATAAGGTTTTAAAAGGAAATTCTTATTGGTTATCTAGCCTATAAAGAGAACCACACAAATGGTACATCACTAGGTAACATCTATAAGAAGTACTTTCCCATTATGTGAGAATCTTTTGAACAAAAATAGACATTAAGGAGTAATAGGCTAGAAACATGGCCACGAATAAGTCATTTGTAAGTGGTGACATTAAGGCTAGCCATACAACTAAAATTTATGTTTTGATTCATAAGGCGGTTAAAAGGTTAGCCTAAAGGCTACTTTTTCTATGAAAGTCTAAGGATCAAACATCATTAGTTCACAAACACATATGCAAATGTTATGACTGTATTGATATAAGTTGTATGGTTGCATGTTAGAATATAAGGATAGTAGAAGAGTGCAAGTGCGAATGCGGAAAGTGAATGCAATGCATAGTTGTGTGCATGGTATAAAATCCTCAATATTTGGCATAAATAAAAGTCCTTAATTGACAAATAAAATTCTATAAGCATTTATCTAGGTACATAACATAAAGCAATACTATTTAATGCAATAAAGAAGTAATAACCAAAGAATGTCAAAATCACACTGACAGAAGGAAGATTATTGAGATGCATGATTAGCATGCAAAACAAGAATGCTCATGCTATAGAGCCTAAACACACATTAACTGCTATTGTAAAGACCATGAGGATATAAGAGATTCCTTTTCCTATAAAATTTTATCATAGTTGTCTTTAAGCTCCTCATCTCGCTTTAGGTATATCTCTTATAAAGCTTTTATCTTTTCAATCTCAACCATTAATACGTCAATTTAGCATTTTCAGTTTTATAAGCTTATTTAAGGCTAAACCATTCGTTTTCACATTTTTGTCTTAAGGCTTCACATCATCAAGCTTGTGCTTTTCAATCTTAGATGACTCTATAATTAAAGCATGTGTAAAATTAAGAGTAAAAAAAATAAAGAGTTCGCTTGACATAAAACCTCAAATGATGAGCTCCCAAGATATGTTATCTAGAGTAATGACAGGGCAACATAAAAAGAGTTATGTTATGATACACTAAGAAAAAGGTTTTTTTTATGTTAAGCAAGTTCCTTAAAGTATGATTAATATCCTTAACATTTACTAATCATGGTTCTTGAGGAGTAGTGGAGTCTATATAAAATCTTAGATCTAGTTAGTAAACAGGGATATGTATGCTGGATCGCATGATAAGCAATGCCCTTTTGAAGATAATATCTTAAAATACATAAGTATGGCTTAGTGTACAAGTTAAAAAGTGCACATCTTGGTGTTTATGTGAAGTAATTATGTTGTAGTATTAAGATGAGGGTTTACGAATTTAAAAGCATACTTAATGGGGAATGGTAGTAATAGATAGATAATGAGAGATGGCTTTTAAGGCAATAATGCCACTTGAACCAAGGTATTCTAATGGGCCAAGTTCGTTACTATCCTCAAGCACTCTTAAATCAATAACATGGTCATTAGAATGTGTCATCACACGAGTATCATCATCATCATCAAAAGAGTCGTGGGTGACTTGAGCTAAATCAACCTTGACTAAAGTGTCCCCTTAGTCAATATCTATGCTTTATGCTCTCACCAAAACTATCAATCAACTTTGGCACATGTGAGGTATCATCAAATCAAGGAATAGAGTGAGATTGTTATTGTAGTCTACTAGATTTCCTAGTTCCAATATGCCTCATTATAGGATTGATCTTTAAGGCTTATGAAGCCTTTAGATTTACCTTAGGTGTGGAGTTGAAGATTTTACGCCTTTTTGAAGGCTTAGCAAATGATAAAGAGGAATGTCTTATAAAAAAGTTGAAAAACCAATCCAAGAATTGAGAACCAGTAAATGCATAAATAAAGAAGAGGATTATACCTTATTATCAAGATAGAAGGGATCAATTCTCCATACGTGGTGTTGCCACCATTTAAAGAAACCCTTATTATCAGCTATATAGATTTCTACTAGAGGATTAATCAAGGCGCTAAATTTCTTAATAGTGGACTCAACTTGGTTTATGGATGTTTGATTAATGGCAGATGTGGCAAATCTAGAATTACCTAAGTAAGATTGAACTATTGCCCCCATAAACATGGCAAGTAAGGAACCAAATCGACTAAGGCAAATTTAGAAAAGCTAAAGTGGATATAATAGCCTCATATAATAAAATTTCTATAAGTAATAAAGGAAAACCTATACATCTTTAGCCTCTTCATAAATAAAACTAAAATTATTTGTAGTAAGGAACCAAACTAGCATATTAGCTCTAATCACTCTCAAGCATAGCCAACTGATAGATCACTTTTTTAATCAAGAAAAATGTACATAATGTCATCACAATGCATTGCTATGACTAGTTCTAACACCTGGTACCCTAAAGGAATCTCAATACTAAACTTCTTATAGCTAACCAACTTAAGGAAATAGGCAAATAACTGAAGTTACACTATCCACAAACTGCCACCAACCTTATAGAGCAAATGAACCCCTTACATATTTATCCATCACTACATATAAAGAACTTAAAAATATGGTGCAAAGGGTAAATTTTTTACCTATAACCAGTGCCTAGGCAAATGAAAGGTAATTCATAGCTGGTTTCCTTAATGTTGGAAAGAAGATGTTTCAATGCCTAAAGGAACTTAACATGCTCATCTGATAATGGCATGGATGTGAGGTTACATCTTTAATCAATAATGTCCTAGTATAAAGATTGTGTGGTATAAAAGGTAAAAATAAATGGGAAAATAGGACACACCATCATCTGTTAAATAAGCACCTTTGTCCCTAAGTCAAAGATGCAAGACTGAATGGGAAGATAAAAGAGTTAAGATTCCTATATCATAATTTCAAAGTTGCATTCAATAGAGGACAATTAAGAGGTTCATTATTTTTATGCATCTTAATGAACCTTAACATATCCAAAAGTCCATTGCATATACTTGACGTGAGGAAAATATCTATCAATACATTTTCTCCATTCATTAGATAACCATGGCCAAGATTTGAACTGGCTAGATAAAAGGATAGGCTAAAGCTCTTTTCCTATCAAGAGCTCTTTAGTGGAAAATAAGATGGGAGGTAGGGATGTTGGTGCACCAGTGGAAGCAAATATTGGCCTGCATCTATGTTAGGCTAAGGAAGGGTCTTGAACAAAGAAAAAAAATTAAAGAGGATTCAACGTATGCTTGCATTTTAAATGACTTTGAAAAAGAAAAGACAATTACTTAGAGATAAATGGTGTTAGAGAGCTCAGGAAGATGTCATTTGTGGAGTTATTGGATACCTACAAATTCAAGAGTTTTAGGATTAATGATTAGGCAAGGAGTTTGTCTTGAAAAAAATTAATTAAGATAATTACTTAAGAAGTCCAAATGCTTTGTTTTTAGTGACTATATCTAAAAAATAGAAGCTGAGATAATTCTAAAATGCGAGGTTAAGGAGTTAGAATAAGTCCTTGTTAAGGATTTTCAAGAGGTTGAAATTTACCACATTTATTGAACTAATAGTAGACTGATCAACTTACATAGAGATCCTAAAAGAGATCACAATGGTTGCATTACTCAACATATTTATGAAAGAAAGAACAAATAATATTCAGGTGATGCCTTAACACTCCTTGTAATACATCCACCATTCATAAAATCATTAAGTTCTCAAACACAAAATTGCAAAAATATTTCAATTCTTTGAGATTTCTAGCAAAGTTTATCGAAATTATTCAATTAATTAAATTATCCATCAAATTTATAATTTCTCATTTAAAGAAAATCATTCTTACCATTTTTCTCATAAAATTTTCAAGTCAAATAATTTACTATGATTCTTGACCAACATACTTGCATGAATTTTACATTTCACAACTATAGTCATTTTAAGTTCACAAACCAAATTTCACAAAGATAGCCTTTTCCTAAAGCTAAATGACATATTTAGTGTGGTGATGCATTATATATTTTTAGCCGAAAATATACAAAATAATTTTAGGCTAAAATCGTCGATTATTCTTGTAAAATTATATTTTACCTTCAATATTAATTAACTAGTTAAAATTTCAGGTAAAATTTATCAAAATGAATCAACTAATTAAATTTCATCATAACATTATAAATTTCATCAATAAAAATCTTCCTTGCATAAAGTCATCTTTTCAAAATGCTTTAGGTCGATTAACTCATTATTAGTCTTGGCCAAAATTTTCTTCTACCAAATCAACATTACAATTTAATTTCTATTAGTCAAAAAAAAAAATTTTTTAGGCTAAATTTCATCCCTCAAGTCAATTTTCATGCTCAAATAAAATCTAAGTTTTTGGCCACAATAAAACAATTTAAATTCAAGCCAAAATATTACACATTCATTATCTGATTCATTATTCTAAAGCTAAAATCAACATTCAAACAAGCCAAATTGGGGATGAAGCTAATTTCACAAAAATAATTAGTTTCTAGCTAAACATTTGCCCATAAATTGGGCATATTTGAATAATTTGAAAACACTATATTTTCTTAAATTTCTTTCTAAAATCATCAAAATAAATTCATCCATCCATCACTTTAATTGTTTAAAGATTGTGTGTAATTTAATTGACCAAAAGTATTTTAATTTTGACCAAAATTATTTAATTTTAGGCTAAATTTTTAAAATTTATCAATTTTATAATAATCAGAAGCCATTAAATCCACTAAGAATTCTTTCAAATTGACTTTCAATTCAATAGATTCATATTAAAATGCATCTAAAACCATCAATATCATTAAGAATTTTCTCAAAAATTTGAATGATTTTGAAAAAAAAAAAAAAACTCACTTGCTTTTCGAAGGAAAACTTGTTGGAGGAAGAAGATAACGATGGAGGAAGGGAGAGGTAGCTAATTGGGGGTAAGGGATGATACGAACAAGGTTGGATTAGATTCCTTACCCGTATGATTGAGAATAGTTGCCCAGATCTATCAAAACAAGTATTGGAGTTTTGATCTTCAAATCCCAACTAGACCTCTAGAAAACTTGTTTCTAGCAACCTAAGTTA
>CATIWR010070835.1:0-27241 GCA_949677035.1 Omphalea diandra
CATCAAAAATCCATGTGATTTTGTTAGACTATGATGGTTAATCTTAAGTCTTTAACCTCTTTTGATACTGACAAAGTAGATTGATCATCACTAATATTTAAAATAGTGTTGATTTTGCAGAAATAAATAAATCTCTCAAGAAGAAATGAAAGGAGTTGATAAACTCCAAAGTGACATGTAAATCGCGACTGCAATCTAGGATTCACGACCGCGACTCATGTTAAGACATGCTAAAATTCAAGCAGGCGAAATCGCGGAGCCATTCTCGGCTGCGACCTATGGAAGAGAAGAAACCAAAATGTGACAGATGAATTTGCGGTGAAAGTCACGGCCTAGTCATGATCGCAAATTTCAAAGTAACTCAATAGGGAAGCAAGTCCATAACCACAGCTTGACAAGTGTCCCAGAAGATTGTTGGAAGTCAAATTTCGTAGAGGCATCTTGTTGGTAGCTACCGTGAATCCTGAGGAAGAAAGATGACCACTTTGACAGACAGATTTGCATACTCTGTCGCGACCTGTGCAAGAAAACTTGCGACCGCAACTTCTGAAAGTAAGTAAAAGACAATGACTATTTTTCCTAGTGAACTAATAAGAAGCTGCCATGTGGACTAGCCGTTAGACACAAATGGGGTTTCCCTTAAAGAATTTGGAGTTCGCGACCGTGAAATGTAGTAGCGACCGCGATTTCATCCTTATAAGCATTTAATGCAGAATATGTCAAACATGTCTTAAATATTTGATGAGCTATGATTTGCAACGTCTCTTTGGTGAAGTTTGGCTATAAATACACCACCAAACAACCATGAATAAGGTTGCTAAGGAATTTATTACAAGTGAATAAAGCTCTCAATCTTTATTACCCATCTTCTTCATTTTCTTTATGAAATTGTAATTGTCAGGTGTGAGCATTAAACACCAAGTTGTGTGGTTATTGTGTTAGCCTGTAAAAACACTTCAAGAAAGGTTTAAGTGTGAGCCTAGTGAAACACTTGAGTGAGGTTGTGTGTTAGCCTAAAAACACATTGTTGTGAGGTTGTGAGTTAGCCTAAAAACACATTGTTGTAAGGTTGTGTGTTAGCCATCAAAACACAAGTTGTACAAGTTGGGTGTGAGCTTGAAAACACCATTGAGATAGTAAAATACCCAATTGATTAATTGGGGAGTGGTCGTAGGGTCAATTATACCTGAACCATTATAAATCGGTTGTCTCCCTTCTACTCTTTCTTTTTCCCCTTTTCTTTGTTGTTGAAATTTTTATACACCAATTCAACCCACCTTCTTGGTGCCTATGGATAACATATTTGGTTAAATCAAAAGGAAAGGATGCGAAACATACCAATTCATGCAAAAGATGACAAATCTATTATAAGGTAGAGAGGGGTTAACACTGTAACACCCAACCTCAAGCTTAGAGTGTGGATTGTCAAATTTAGATGTTATCAAATTGATAAACGTCCTCTATAGATATTCACACAAACAAGTTTTCTCAAGTGTGGTGGCACTAGGGTTTCTCTATCCTTTTATAACTTTTTTTTTATAATGTCAATGTTTTGTATTTAAAAACCCAAAAATGTGTGTGTATAAGTTAACTGTTAAGATATATGCTAACTATATATTTTTTAGGTATAGATAACTGGGTATTCTTTATGTTTTAACCTTTAAAATGATAAGGATATCTAACAAGATGATATGTCTAATTATCTTACTATATATTTAAAAAGAGTATAAAATATTATTTCATTTTGGGCCTATTCTAAATGTGTGACACTGTAGGCTGACATAATGTTATAGTGGCCCAAAACTTATTGGTCCATAAGTCATAAGTGGGCTCTAGTAAGACATTATGACTACCTAAATTATTTACAAATCAATAATCCAACTTAACATATTTTGCAAATATTGTTATAATCCTTTTGCCACAATATATCAAATTAAACATAACGCATGGATCATGTCATCCTTATATAGTTCAATTATTTTTCAATCTCTAAGTAGACTGATGTAAATGACATTAATAACTTTTATCAATTCATTACAGCATGGCCATGGATTCCCTTCAATCTAACTTATATAAGGGCCTAGAGATATATTCCTCATAAATATATGAGGGACAAATTCCTCCTTAATCACTCATATTCCTCTATATGATTTAATTCATGTCCAATATAAGTCTATTTATATATTATGTTAAAGATAATGTTGGACTATATCAAAACATGAAGTTCATCATATTGGAATATATGGTAATTTTCAGGTTAGAGGATTAAGTTAATACTATTATATGAGAATCATTTATGACTGTTTATCCATGTAGTACTCTCATAGTGGGTAAGTTTGATACAATATTTCTTAAACACATATCTATATGTTATCATAATATTACATATCAATGGCTAATGAAACATAGTCATTAATAAAATACATAATAGTCTTCATTCATTATTGTAACATCCCTATCCACATCCATTGGCATTATCACATGAACATATTCATTGCATAAATAATATGAAATCCCATATGAACATATGCATTGGATAAATGATCATTTAGTCATGGGATTTGTAGAAGCATGACAATGACACTTGCACCGTTACAGTTAGGACACTTGAACATATATGTAGTGTTTCTATAGTTGCATGGAAAATTGTCTTATGTTGTGTGCATATTATAGCATCATAAATAATGGTGTTATAGAGCTTATTTAAGAGTGTAAGGAGCATTTAGGGATTGAGAGATGGATAAAGGTGCTTAAGGAGTGAAGAATAGGAACTAAAAGAGGAAAAGTGAACTTCCAACCAATAGAAATGAAGCACCATGATTTTATATTGTTATAATAAGTTTATATATGATAGTTAGGGTAAAAAATTAGCTGTAATTCATGAGGTATGGCAGAAAGAGAGTGAGGGAGAGAGCTGAAGAAGAAAGAAAGAAAGAAAGAAAGAAAGAAGAAAAAGAAGAAGAAGAAGAAGAAAAAGAAGAAGAGAGGGAGAAGAGTGAGCTACCTAAGATATTGTAATTCTAGGATAATAGGTAAATTAATTTATCTTCATCTCACCTGAAATTAACCTCTCATGACATGTTAATCATGCATGGTTAGTGAGAATTATGGAGTAATTGAGGTAGAGCTCTTGGATGGAAGTTGAATCCAAGAGGACTATAGTTGTTTGTGCTATATTCTACTATTAGAACAGGATTTTGTACCCACGATTTCATAATCCTAGTAGAGGAATTAGGGAAAGTGAAAAATATGAAAGTTGTAGCTTTATGTCTGATATAAATAACTATGAAATGGTTTTGCTTGATTTTGTGTGTGTGAGGAGATATGACTCCTTTAGTAGGACTGGGTCAAATCCAAACTGATATGATCTCAGTCTTCTATTTTCTTATATTTTGATGGCCTTATGTTTTAATTTTGACAAAGTGTAAACATGCAATTTGTAGCCTTATGTCCTCTGTAAATACTTATAAATCAGTTTTGATTGATTTGTTGTGTGGAAAGAAATATGGCTCATTGATTGGGACTAACTCTATACTGTGATGAAACCTCACATTTCTTTTGAATCTATTTTCTAAGAATTTGATGGCCATAGATGCAAAATTTGATGATGGTCTAAACTTGAAAGTTATATATTTATGTATGATATACATGCATGTGAAATATTGTTACCAAATCTAGCTTGTTTGTTGGGATATGGTCCCTTCATCATGACTGGTTGTCATCATGTTACAAACCTGCTTACCCTGAGATTTGGTCCTTTGTTTTGGTGACTTTATAGACTGAATTAGATAAAGAGTAAAACATGAAAAATGTTACTTTATATGTTTTGTAACTGGTATGCTTAAGTACCAATGAAAATATGATTTATTTGTGTTATGTAGGGGTGTTTGGCAGCCATAAATGAATCAAACAATTGGAATGTGGATAGTGGATGCTCAATGCACATGACATGTAATAGGAAGCTATTCATGGCCTTAAAGGATAAAGAAGGTGGTAATGTCACATTTGGTAACAATGCCAAGGGTAAGGTAATTGGCATTAGAACCATTAGTAAGAATGGTTGTTCTTTAATTAATAATGTCTTATTAGTTGATGGATTGCAACATAATTTACTTAGTGTAAGTCAATTATGTGGCAAAGGTAATAGTCATATTTGACCATAGAGAATGTCGAGTTACCACTTTAGTGGATAAAAAGGTAGTTTTCAATAGTGAAAGGAAAGACAATACCTATGTAATTGACTTAGACAATTTGGCTAATCAATCTTTTAAGTGTCTTATGTCTTTTATTAATGAAGTTTGGCTATGGCATAGAAGGCTTAGACATGCTAGCATAGATCTATTGCAAAGCTTATCAAAAGGAAAGCTAGTTAAAGGTATTCCCAAGCTAAAGTTTTCTAAAGACAAGACATATGGTCCTTGCTAAATGGGGAAGCAACATCAATCTTCCTTTAAAGCAAAAAACATTATAAGTTCATCTAGACCTCTTCAATTGATTCATATAGACTTGATAGGATCAAATAGGAGGGCTAGTTTGGATGGAAAACATTATGCATCAGTCCTAGTTAATGATTACTCTAGGTTTGCTTGGGTATCCTTTCTAGCTCATAAGTATGATAATTTTAATGCTTTTAAAAGTTTTGCAAAAAGAATTTAATGAAAGAGGTTAGTTCATTTCTTATATAATAAGTGACTATGAAAAGAAATTTCAAAATGAGTCTTCTGAATCTTATTATCAAGAGAATTAAAATTTTCACAACTTTTCAACTTCTAGAACACCACAACAAAATGGTGTTGTAGAGAGGAAAAATATAACACTAGTAGTGATAGCTATAACTATGCTCAATGAGGATTCTTTGCCAATTTACTTTTAGGCTAAAGGCATTAATACTTCATGTTATATTATAAATAGAGTTTTTAAAAGACCCATTCTCTATAAAATATCTTATGAGTTATGGAATGGTAGAAAACTAAAGATATCATATCTAATATTTTTTGGATGCAAGTGATATATATTGAATGCTAAGGATAATCTTGAGAAATTTGACTTAAAAACTAATGGGGGTATATTTTTAGGGTATTCCACCTCTACCAAAGCTTATAGGGTCTTTAATAAGAGTGCAATGGTTGTTGAAGAATCTATGCATGTTGTATTTGATAAATCTAGTAAGCTTGATCTTAGGAAAGATACTTTTATTGATGATCTTGTAGGTGACTTTGAAAAATTAGAATTGAAATATACTACAAGAGAGGAAGACAAAGATAAGGATGAGGACAAGTCATCAAGAGTAGACAATGATCCTCAACTTCAACAAGAAGAATTGCCAAGTCAAGATCTACCCAAAGATTGGAGATTCTCAAAGCATCACCCCAAACAAAGGGTGTAGGTACTAGATCTCAACTCAACCTTTTAGATAACAATCTTACTTTTGTTTTCCAACTTGATCGAAAATCTATAGATGAGACTCTTAATGATGAGAGTTAGGTGATTGCTATGCAAGAGGAACTCAACCAATTTGAGAGAAATATTGTATGGGAACTTATTCCTAGGCCCAAGGAACACCCAATTGTAGGTTGGAAATAGGTATTTAGGAACAAGTTAGATGTGCAATGATTCATCACTAGGAATAAGGCTATATTGGTTACAAAAGGCTACAACCAAGAGGAAGGAATAGACTATGATGAAACCTATGCCCCCGTTGCAAGGATAAAAGCCATTAGGATTCTTTTAGCTTATGCATGCCATATGAATTTTAAATTATTTCAAATGGATGTCAAAAGTGCTTTTCTAAATGGTGTTATTAAGGAGGAAGTTTGTATTGAACAATCTCCTAATTTTGAATCATATAGTTTTCCAAATTATGTTTATAAATTAAAGAGAGCCTTATATGGTTTGAAATAAGCTCCAAGAGCTTGGTATGAAGGGCTTTAGATCATTTCTTTTGAAAAATGATTTTGAAAAGGGAACAGTGGACACAACTTTATTTGTAAAAGACACAAACATAATACACTAATAGTACAAATTTATATTGATGATATCATTTTTGGTGCTACTAATGAATCTCTATGTGAGGATTTTGCTAAGTGTATTACTAGGGAATTCGAAATGAGCATGATAGGAGAGCTCAAGTTTTTCCTTGGTTTATAAATCAAGCAAACCAAAGAAGGGATCTTAATCAACTAAACCAAATACTCAAAGGACATACTCAAGAAATTTTGCACGGATGGATGTAAAGTAGCGAAAACACCTTTGAGTGGTACCATCAAATTGGACAAAGATGAATCGGTAATACAGTTGATGAGAAGCGATATCGAGGTATGATCAGTTCTTTACTTTATCTTACTGCTTCTAGGTTGTTAAGTGTATGTATGAGTGCTAGATTTCAATAATGTCCCAAAGAGTCACATTTGAATGATGTCAAAAGAATTTTCAAATATTTGCATAATACATTGCATTTAAGACTATGGTATCCTAGAAATTCATCCTTCAGTCTCATAAGTTACACACATGTGGATTATGTTAGTAGTCTTTTAGATAGGAAAAGCACTTCTTGAACTTGCCAATTTATAAGAGAATGTCCAGTGTCTTGGTTTATTAAGAAGTAAGTTTCAGTTGCCTTATCCACCACCGAATCTGACAATGTAGTTGCGAGTTGTTGTTGTACCCAAGTACTTTAGATGAAATAATAATTGAATGATTACAACAAGGATGTTTATCACATTCCTATTAAACATGTCAATACAAGTGCAATTAATCTCTTTAAGAATCCCATCCAACATTTTATGAGCAAACATATAGATATTATATATAATTTTCTTAGAGATAATCTCCAAAATGGTGATGTTGTGTTAGAATTTATAAACACAAATCATCAACTTGCAAATATTTTCACTAAACCTCTCAATGAAGAAAGGTTGAACTTCATTAAGAGAGAATTGAGAATGCTTGATGGAAATTCCCTAAAGTGAAAAGTATGATCTTTTGTTTAATTATTATGTGTTGATCATTTGTGATATTTATCTTTGGATGCCTTAATTTAAAATGCAATTGTGCTTTTTTACATTAATTTGTAAAATTAAGCATCAACTTATTAAGTGGATCACATCTTTAAATGTCAAATCTTACTTTTTTTCATTGTTCTTCTTCTTGCCTTGTAATTCAAGGTTGCAATTTGCTGACTCGCGGTTATGAATTAGAGATTCATTTTACTCGGCTGCAAACTATCAATTCACAGTCACAAAATTTGGTCTCCACCGCGAATTTTGTCAGAAATTCAAATTTTTTACTATTGTACGCATCAATTCTTAAGGATTTTTTTGTCCATTATTCATATATTTTAGAATTACAGGCCATAATTTTCAATTCACGATCGCAAATTCTAGTAACTACCTTACATTAATTTCATTTGACCATCAATCATTTGTAACCTTTCATTATTCACATTATAGCCATTTCTAGCCATTTATGTACCTTTTCTATGCTTATATAAACCCCTAAATAGTGACTCTCATCACACTTCCTACACCAAATCAATCTTATCTTCTCTTTTACTCTCAAATCTCTCAAAACTTCCTACCAACTCCAATGGCTCCTAAGAAGGCTTCAAGAGTAGAGAAGGACAAAGTAGTAGCCCAACCATATAAAGCACCAACAATACATCAGATGAAAGGAATTACAATGGAGGAGAAGGATCACTATAAGGCTAATGCGTTAAAGTTCATCGTCCCAAATAAAATTCCTTATATGTTTCTTTTAGAGTCTTTAGGGATCAAACATGAGATCTATGTGTTTCTCTCTAATTTGGGATGGAATGAATTCATTTTTTGAGATGAGCTTAGATATGAAGAAATTATAAGAGAGTTTTTATGCATCGTAACTCTAAGCAGCAAAGTTGAATCCCACGCTGGACAATACGGGTTAGTTTTTCATGCGTTTGGAGTTCTTTGCTTTATAACTTTCGAACAATTATACACCCTTTCCAATCTTCAAGTGAGAGACAACATTCCATTCATTATCTTCGCACTTGATGCCATTTACTTTGAGTTTTGGTCTGAATTTTCTATCGAGACCAAACATGATCCCAAAAACTCCCTAGCCAAATACATCAAAACCCTTCCTTTTTGGTTGATTCATCATATCATCGCCTTATATATTAATGTTAGGGGTGATGGTAACGAAAAAGAATCCCAAAAGGACCTTGCTTTTCTTTTATCTCTTGTTAAAAACAAGCTCATTCAGTTGGTCGCTATCTTATGGATCAATTGATTCACATGAGCACCTAACTTAAAAGTTAATTTCTCCTTCCTTCCCATATGACTACTATTTACAAAATTGTTAGAGCTCTAAATAAGGAAAATGAAAAATTCCTCATAAAGAAACTCCTTCCTTCATAAAATTTTATGGACCTCACCTACCTTATCCATGCCGAAGCCATCGACCCAGATTTCTATGCCTACACTGTGGGTGCTTTTGGGGCCAACAGATGGAAATATCCAAAGCCTTCAAAAGAAAAAGGCTTGTCATTGAAGATGGAGCAATGCAATACCAGTCCCACCTCCTTAACCTAAATCTAAGACCAAGATATCTCTTGCCATCATCAACCGAAAGCTAGATAAGGTGATAAGAATGTTGAACAGATGATTTCTTCTTCTCTCCCACCTACACAGTGACCTGGTGGACCTACAAGAGAAAATGGGGCTTCTCCCTGTCATCTTTCAGATTTTGGTTATTATGAAGACACACCAAAGGAGGAAGACAACCAAAAGGTTGAGGATGGAGATGAAGCTGAAGGAGAAGGAGACAATGAAGAGCAAGATACTTTTGTAGATGATGATAGTTCTCCAATCTTCTATACTAATTTATTCTTTTATTTGTTTTAATCCTTGATGTATAGTTGTTGATCTCACAGTTAATCAATCAATAAAAGTGTTTGAATTTGAAATTCTTCATTTCCTATGCTATATGATTGATTTTTGCTATATGTTATTGCAATTTATATGATTTTATAAGTTAATATTTGCTCTTTATGATCACTTTATCTCATCTTTACACATGTTATTTGATCTTCTCCATTCACCCTTTTTTTTATCTTGCCAAAAGGGGGGAGAATTGTATGGAGAAAACAAAAGCATAAACTGAGGGGGAGCATTTTTTTTTTAATCATAAAATATCTTTTATCATTGACTAAAATTTCTCTTAGCATTCATTAATCATTTCATCATTAACCATCCCATCTTCATAACTCATGCATTTGACTTTCCATAAGATCAATCTAAGTTGTCAAAATAAAAAAGGGGGAGATTGCTAGACCAGGTTGGTTAAACCTAAGTCATGAACCTCTTTTGATCTTGACAATAGAGATTGATCAGTTAAAATACTTTTACTAAGTTTTGTTTTACATATTATAAGTTAATTTTTTTTCATTGAAAGTTTGATGGAATTTAAAATTTCCAACCTTGTGAAGTTCATCAAAATTTACGGTGTGTTTATCCTAAATCACGACTGCAAATAGGTCATATGGGTGAATAAAGCTAGGCTAGAGGAATTTTCAGGCGAATTTGTAACCTAGCTAAAGAAAGTGAATTTAAGTCATAGAGGAATTCGCGGGTCAATTTGCAATTGCAACCTAGCTGAAGAAAGTGAATTTAAGTCATAGAGGAATTCACAGGGTGTATCATGTCTAGTTAGCAATCGCGACTTTCATAGTGACGAAGTAGGGAACCAAAGTCATAGCCATAACATGCCAAGTATCCAAGGTTTCTATTGAAGATCGAAAATCGTGAGGGCAAATTCATGGTCGCGACCACAACTCAAGAAGCTGAAATTTCATCTTCAAAAGAGGAATTTGCGGTCTCAGTTGTGCCCAAGGCAAAGACAACTCGCGACCATGATTTATAAGAAGCATGTAGAACATAACGACTACATTTCTTGGACAACCAATGAATAACTAACACGTGGACTAGCCATTAGACACAGGACGAGGTTCTTTACCACGATTTTTGGCTCCCCAATCTAAATTGGAAATTTGCGACATCAAAATGGTAGTAGTGACAATGATTTTTTGTTCACAATCATTTAATGCAAAATCTACCTAGCACAACTTGGAGTTTTATTAATAGTTTTAGAGTAACATCTCATTGGTGGATGTGGGCTATAAATACTCCACCAAACAAATGTAAATGTAAGAGAATTCATTAATTTGTAACCAAACTCTTGCCAATTTGCTACTCATTTTGTAACATCCATATTCATTTTACACAACTCATATCATTCATGTCCAAAATACATACGCATAAAGGTTTTATCCATCATACACACATAATCAAACATGTATTTGATGTACATATATGTATATGACACAAGGAGAGAGAGAGTTGGGATTCAGCCGACGACTTGTAGTCCATATGTCTCAATGTAAAACTAAAAGCACCAAAGTGTCCAATTCCAATTCTTTAGTATCTAAACAAAATTTGCGATTTGGTGAGTCACGAGTCAGTGAATGAAAACAATAATCAAATTCTAATGGCATAATCCGTAATCAAATATCATCAAGATACATTGCAAGTATAATAATTGACTAGGTAAGTGCAAATGCAATAGCTTTGTTTTTGTCATGATCGAGTAAGGCAAATATTGCTCCCGGGATATTCATGTGATTCATGTAACATATGATTTGGGACCTATTGGTCCATCTTCCTGTAATTCATTTGACATATGATTTGGGACCTATTGGTCCATCTTCTTATAATTCATTTGACATATGATTAGGGGCCTATTGGTTTATCTTCCACGTGATTTGTAAGTGTTTGACAATTCGGTCACAACTCCCTTTTATTTCCATGTGCAAGTGCTTATTCATAAATAATATGCCAAGTAATCGTTAAGAGCATTTAATTCTCACATGGCCTGTATTCCCATGTAACATGTAACAATTCAATCATATATACATGTAGTAGAACATAATCATATTATTCCCATGTAACATGTAACAATTCAATTAAATATACATGTAGTAGAACATAATCATATCATACAATTATTACATACACCCATTGAATCCAATTATGGTTTTTACTCACCTTTTGATGTTACAGACCTTTACGGTAGGCTTGGTTCTCTCTATAGGGCTTCCTCAAAGTTTTGAGATCCTAGAATTTGATACATACATGGTTATAAGTATGTCAAAATGATTATGAATGCTTGCTATGCAGTTATGATATGATCCATGCAAGTGGACCTAGTGTTTGTGCATATATTCCTAATAGGGTAGCCTGAGCTCACTACACTCTCACAATAATAACTCTATATATACTGATCCAAATGACTTGATTCTTTTTTTCTAACTAACTAGACACATAATGAGACAACATAATCAAATTTTAGGTCAATATTAGACACGCACACACAATCTGGTGAATTAAAATGTTACCCTGTTGCAGTGTCCTCTCAATCTGAGTAAGCCTTACACTCTTGGGTGTATCTCAAATTGTACAAATCCAATTGCAATAATAATCTACCATCATTTACAAAACATATAAAGGAATATTTTTCATGTTTTACTCATTTTCAATTCAGTCTATAAAGTCACCAAAACAAAGGACCAGTCTCAGGGTGATCAGGTTTGCAACATGTTGATAACCAGTCATGAAGAAGGAACAATATCTCAACAACCATGCTGAATTTGGCATGAAAATATTTCAAAGGAATGTATATCAAACATAAATATACAACTTCAAAGTTTGGACCATCATCAAATTCTAAATCTATGGCCATCAAATACTTGGAAAACATATTCAAAAGAAAGGTAGGTTTCACCCTGGTACAAAGTCAATCCTAAGCAATGAGCCATAACTCTTTCCACACAACAAATCAATAAAAATTGGTTTACAAGTGTTTAGAAAGGACATAACCCTACAAATTTTATGTTTTACACTTTGTCAAAATCATAACATAAAGTCATCAAAATATAAGAAAATAGAAGACTAAGATCATCTCGGTTCGGATTTGACCTAGTCCTACTGAAGGAGTCATATCTCCTCACATACACAAAATCGCACAAAACTGTTTCATACACATTTATATGAGACATAAAGCTACAACTTTCATATTTTTCACTTTCCCTAATTTACTGTCCCAGAATTATAAAACCTTAGGCAGCTCACTCTTCTCCCTATCTTCTTCTTCTTCTTCTTCTTCTTCTTCTTCTTCTTCTTATTCTTTAGCTCTCTCTCACTCTTTTTCTGCAATACCTCCTGACTTATCCCTCAATTATGCCCTAGCAGATATAAACTTATTATAATAATATAAAATCATGGTGCTTTATTTCCATTGGTTGGAAGGTCACTTTTCCTCTTTTAGTCCATCTTCTTCACTCCTTAAGCACTTCCATCCATCTCATAATTCCTAAATGCTCCTTATACTTTTAATTAAGCTATAAAACACCATTATTTATGATACTATAACATGTACACAATATAAAATAATTTTTCATGCAACTATACAAACACTACAAATATGTTCAAGTGTCCCAAATATAATGGTGCAAGTGTCATTGTCATGCTTATACAAATCGCATGACTAAATGATCATATATCTAATGCATATGTTAATGTGGGTTTCATATCATTTATGGAATGAATATATTCATGTGATAATGCGAATGAATGTGGATAGGGATGTTACACATTTCATTCATTCTTATTTATGTGTTATTGATTATTAAGTGTGATCAATAAACACCATTATAAGAGGTTAGGAGTTAGCCTATATTCAAAACTATTGTAAGAGGTTGAAGTGTGAGCCTATACAAAACACTTGTGAGGGGTTTTTGTGTGAGCTTAGAAAACACAAGGTGTAAGGGTTTTTGTGTGAGCCACAAACACAAGTTTTAAAAGTTTGCCTGAGCTTGGAAACACCAATTTAGTTTAGTAAAACACCCAATTGTGAATAATTATGAAGTGGACATAGGGTTTGTTAACACTCGAACCACTATAAATCTTTGTGTTGATTTTTCTCATCTCCTTTTTTATCTCCTAAATACACTAACCTTCCATTTTAATTTTTAATCAACCACCAATTCAACCCCCTCTTATTGGTGCCATAGGGCAATAACCATAAAAATTGAAATGCATACCTTTGACTTCAGGCAGTTTTCATTTATTATTTTGTGAATTTTTTGGTAAGTTTGAACTAAATTATGCCAACTTTGTAAATTATATGTACATAATTATTGAACCAAGTTGGAAATTCTTATGAAATTTTTGAGGAAAATTAATCTTCATAATTTTTTATGAAATTTCATAAATTGCTCTTTATCGTGCTTAAGGTCAGTTATTTTTTGCTTTCTAATTTTCTTGTACATTACAAAATCCTGTTTATGAAAAAGATGTAGAATCTTATCATTATTGCTCATTAAATTGTATATTTTACATACTTGAGATTATTAACTTGATTTTAAAATTTTGCACTTGCTAGGTTGAACAACTTTATTCCTTAATTTGCGTGTCTAATTGTGGTCATTGATTTATCCTTTTTCTTTCTATGCTTATTTTGGCTTTTGTCTTTCATGGTTTATTTTGATTTTTGGCATAAAATTTAAATTCTTCCTTCTACCACTTACAGACAGTCATCTCCTTTAGCAAGGGAGGTTGTTTTGTTACCCGCTCCCCCACCAGGATCTAGTTTAAGGAGCTGCATATCATTGTTATTACTCGCTTTGAGGAGATTGGCCTTCTACCATTCTTTTAGACGCTCATAGATAAGCCTTTAAGGGGCAATACTATGACGATGCAGGAGCTCACTAAGTGAGGGATGGATAACACCTATAGCTTCCATTTGCTGTGGATTGGGGAGGTGACCATCACACTCAAAGACTTCACCTTCCTGAATAGGATATGCTACTACTGGATCCCTCTTCCTACAAATGTCGATGTGGACTACCTACTATTGTAGAGCGATTATGTTCATCATTTGCTTAAGTGTGTCCCCCAAATGAAGGGGAACCTTTCCTTTAAGTACTATAACTTAAAGGGGGAGGCCCTCATTGTAACATCCTCATCCACATTCATTGGCATTATCACATGAACATATTCATTGCATAAATGATTTGAAATCCCACATGAACATATACATTGGATAAATGATCATTGAGACTTGTGAATTGGGTAAGCACAATGATGACACTTGCACCATTACATTTGGGACACTTGAACATAAATGTAATGTTTGTATAGTTGCATGGAAAATTGTCTTAAATTATGTGCATGTTATATCATCATAAATAATTGTGTTATATAGCTTATTTAAAAGTATAAGGAGCATCTAGGGATTAGGAGATGGATGGTGATGCTGAAGGAGACAAAAAGGGACTAAAAGAGGAAAGTGAACTTCCAACCAATGAAAGTGAAACACCATGATTCTGTCTTGTTGCAATAGGTTTACAAGACAAATTTTTCACCCTTTAGGATCAAAATAGAGAGTTTAAATGTAAGGAACAATAAAAGAAAAGAGAGACCTAAAGAAGAAAGAAAGAAAGAAAGAAGAATAAGAAGAAGAAGAAAAAGAAGAAGAAAAAGTAGAATAAGAAGAAGAAGAAGAAGAAGGAAGCGAGGGAAAAAAGTAAGCTGCCTAGGAAAGAATTCTAAGGTTTTCTGATTATGAGATAATAGGTAAGTTAATTTATCTCTTCCCACATGAAATTAACCCCTCATGACATATTAATCATGCATGGTTAGTGAGAATTATGGAGTATTTGAGGTAGAACTCTTGGATGGACATTGAAATTCCAAAAGAAGAATAGCTGATTGTGTTGGTTTTATTGTTAGACATAATTTTGTACCCATGAGTTCATAACACTATAAGAGGAATTAGGGAAAGTGCAAAATATGAAAGTTATAGCTTTATGCCCCATTTAATTACATATGAAAATTTTGCTTGATTTTCTATGTGTGAGGAGATATGGCTCCTTCATTAGGGCTAGTTCACAACCGATCGAAATCACTTTAGTCTTTATATTTTTGTATATTTTGATGACTTTATATGTCCTATTGGCATATGCTATTGATTAAATGATTCATTTGTTATATGGTAACCAACAAAAAATAGATGTCACTTGAATCACATGAATTTTTAGGAGCAGTGATTGCCTCATAAGGTCACGACAAAAATCAATATATTACATTTGCACTAGCATAGTTAATTATTATACTTGTAATGTATCCTGATGATATTTGATTATTGTTTTTTTCATCGAGTCATGACTCACTAAATCACAATTATATTTTTCAGATACTGAAGCCTAAGGATTTGAAACTTTGGTCCTTAGAGTTTTACGTAGAGACACATGGACCACAGGTCATCAGCTGAATTCCAACTCTCTTTCTCCTTATGTCATGTACATATATCTAGATAGGAACTAGTTTATGGTCACTAGCCTTGAACATTAGTTAACATACATGTACATTAAATACATGTTGGATTGTGTAAGTGTGATGAATAAACCTTTGTATATGTATTTTTGGACATGAATGTTGTGATTTATAAATGAAGATGATCATTATAGTTTTTGGTATCAGAGTAGGGATAGGTTCCATAGGGACATACGTATGAACATGAAATGACTTTTGCACTGTTATGCATTATCATATGACATAGTCTTATATGTCTATAGGGCATTAGTAAAGGTAGTCATAGTAGTAGCTATGGCTCACCAAAGAGAGAGGAGTCAGCCGATTTGCATTCCATAAAATCATCATGCCAACCATTAAGAGATTAACCTACTGATAGAATTAGATCTCTTACACATTCTCATGTACAAAATATATCTCATAGTCAATGACAACATAGAATTAGTGAACCAACAGTGTAGGGTCCAAAAAATCAAAGAGAGAGAGAAAGGGTACGACAAATTAAGAACATAGGGTACAGTTGACTTCAGTGGTACCATAGATCCATCAATGGTAGATACATGGCTAAAAAGAACACAGAGAGTTTTGAATTTGATGAAATGCATACCAGAAGAAAAGTTTGATTATGCAGTGTCGCTATTACAGGGGGATGCATATGACTGATGGGAAACCATTCCAAGGAGTGATGCCCAACCTCTAGTGCTTATATGAGATGATTTTCTTCATGAGTTCAATAACAATTACATGTTAGAAGTGTATAAAGATGATAAAAGAAGTGAGTTTTTGAACATAAAGTAGGGAGAGATGACTATAACTGATTATGAGGTAAAATTTAATAAATTATCTCGTTATACATTCTTCATGGTGGCCACTAACAAAGACAAATGTCAAAAGTTTGAAGAGGGACTGAGATATATTGAAGGTATTATCACAGCTGTAAATCATGAAACTTATACCAAGCAAAAAGTTATAGCAATCATAGTGGAAAGATTAGAAAAAGAAATGATAGAGTAACGAGTAAAAATAGGGCCTATTGAGTTTGCGGGGGATTTAACAAAAAGAAAAGAAAATGTGGAGATTATATGCCATCATAGTCTAGTGCTAGGGGTGGTTACTCTAACTGTAGAGGTAGAGGATTAGGAGTTTCATTGTATGCAGACATAGGTCAAGGCCAAGTTACCCAACAATGACCCTCTTGTGTACATTATGGCAAGCAACATATGGGTGAATGTAGAAAATTGACTGGTGGGTGCTACTTTTGTGGGTCTTTTGATCATATGCTTAGAGATTATCTTGAAAGATCTAGAATGTCAGAGGGAGGCAAAGGCAGAGGCAGATCTATATTAGAGTCTACAGTTGAAGTTTCAAATGCAAGTGGAGTTGGAGTATCATTTAGCAGGGCCATAGGCAAAAGTAGAACAACCACAATTGGCCAAGTTATGAGCACATCAAAAGGTCAAAGTTCTAAACCCCCAACATAGGCCATAGTATTTACCATGACTAGCCAATAAGTTGTTGTTGGTCCAGAAGTAATCACTGGTAAACTTTTTCTCCATGATTTAGAAGTTGATACATTAATTGATCCTGGCTCCATACATTCATTCATTTCATTGAACATGGCATCACAATTATGTAGTAAGCATCAACCTCTAGGTTTTAATCTATGTGTTAGTACTCCTTGGAGAGATGTGATGATTGTGGATAAGGTATGTCATGATTTTGTGATTCACATCAATGACGTTGAGTTGAATGCTGGTCTAGTACTATTGTCACTACGTGAATTTGATGTGATACTAGGTATGGATTGGTTATCCAAATATCATGCAATAGTGAATTGTTGTACTAAGGATGTTGTTCTAGAATCTCTAAATGATACAATGGTTATGTTTCAAGGGGAAAGGCAAATTGTACCTACGTGTTTAGTTTCTGCTATCAAGGCTTTTGGCATCATTAAAAATGGTTGTAAGGCTTATTTAGCACATGTGGTAGACACAAGGTTAACACAGGAGAATATTTTCATGTTAAATGAGTTTCATATGTGTTTCCAGTTGACTTATCTGGTTTGCTACCTAATAGGGAGATAAAATTCATAATTGAGTTAGTCCCAGGAACTGTATCGATATCCATTCCACCTTATAAGATGGCTCTAGCTGAGTTAAAAGAATTAAAGACCCAATTATAGGAACTACTTGAAAAGGGATTCATCGGACTAGGTGTGTCACCTTTGGGTGTCTAGTATTATTTGTTAAAAAGAAAGATGGGATAATGAGGCTGTGTATTGATTACATGTAGTGAAATTGGGTTACTATGATGAACAAGTATCCTTTACTAAGAATAGATGATCTATTTGACCAGTTATAAGGAGCACAAGTATTTTCTAAAATTGACCTAAAATCCGGATATTATCAGCTCAAAATTTCAAACCCAGATGCACCGAAGATAGCTTTTCGAACCAGGTATGGGCATTATCAATTTTTAGTGATGCCATTTGGTTTGATTAATGCACTAGCTGCATTTATGGGTTTTATGAACAAAGTGTTCCAGCCTTACTTAGACAAATTTGTAATTATGTTCATTGATGACACACTGGTGTATTCAATGAGCAAAAAGAGCATGAACAACATTTACGGATTATGTTGCAAATTTTGAGGGAAAAATGGCTATTTGTTAAATTAAACAAGTGCGAGTTCTGGATTAACCATGTGGTATTTTAAGGATATATAGTTTCTGAAAAGGGCATAGAGGTGGATCCTAGCAAAATTAAAGCAATAGTAAAATGGGAAACCCCAAAGAATGTTGCAGAAGTCCAAAGTTTCTTAGGACTAGCTGGGTATTATCATTGATTTGTTTAAGGATTTTCACTTATAGTTAATCCTTGGACTAAGTTACTTTAGAAAAAATGTACCATATCAATGGTCTAAAACATGTTAGGAGAGTTTTGATTGGTTAAAAGATAGATTGATATCTGCTCAAGTGTTAGCCATTCATACTGGTAATGGATGATTTGTGGTATATAATGGTGCCTTTCATTAAGGTTTGGGATGTGTTTTAATGTAGCATGGTAAGGTAATTACATATGCATATAGATAACTGAAACCTTATAAATTATCTTACCCAATACATGACCTGTAACTTATTACCATTATGTTTGCTTTTAAAATATGGAGACACTACTTGTATGGAAAAACTTTTCAGATATTTACAGATCACAAGAGCTTAAAGTATTTGATGAGCCAAAAAGAATTAAACATGAGACAGAGGTGGTGGTTAGAACAGCTAAAGGATTATGATTGTACCATTAAGTATCACCCATGGAAGGCAAATGTGATTGTTGATGTTTTGAGCAGTAAATCAAGAAGCGGTGTAGCTATTTATAAGTATTTCTATTGTCTTGTTTAATTCAATTACTAGCTATGAATATGGAACTAAACATACAAAAAATGGGGTATTTATTGCTACTTTTAAAGTGAGACCAATGTTGCATGATCAAATTAAAGAAGCATAGGGCAAGGATCCAAAGTTACATACAATGATTAAAATGGTAAAACATGGGAGACAAAGACATTTTAATATTCAAAATGATGCCTTGGTGTTGGTTTCTCATATTTATGTGCCTAATGTTGATAACTTGCAAAGAGAAATCCTATAATAAGTACATAATGCTTCATATGCCATGCATCCAAGAATGGCGAAGATGTATAATACCTTGAAATCTTATTTTTAATGGCCTAAAAAGAAGAAGATGCAACAACCTATGTTTTAACATGTTTAACTTGTCAATAGATCAAAATAGAACATCAAGCACTACCTAGAAAATTAAAACCATTGACGATTCCAGTATGAAAATAGGAAAGAATAACTGTGGACTTTGTATATGGGTTATCAAGAACTTTGAAGAAGAATGATGCCATATGGGTGATCATTGATAGACTAACTAAGTGAGCACACTTTTTGCCTATTCGATAAGGTAGTTCACTTAAGCACTTAGTTAAGAAATATGTGGATGACATTGTCAGATTGCATGGTGTTCCAGTGTCCATTATATGAGATAGAGATCCACGATTTGCATCTCAATTATGGCTCAGTTTACAATAGGGTTTGGGTATCAAGTTAAGTTTTAGTGTCGCTTTTCATCCTCATACAGATAGGCAATTAGAAAGAAGAATTCAATCACTTAAAGACATGCTTCAAGCTTGTGCGATAGAGTTCAAAGGCACATGGGATGAATATATTGCCTTGATTGAATTTGCTTATAATAATCATTATCATAGCAGTATACAGATGGCACCATATGAAGCACTATATGGAAGAAAATATTGAAGTCCTATCTACTAGGATGAAGAAGGGATGTGTGTTTTAGAAGGGCCAGAACTAGTGCAAGACACTATGAAATCAAGAGCTAACTTAAAGCAACACAAGACAAACACAAGAGATATGCAGACCAACACATAAGAGAAAAGGAATATGAGGTGGGAGACAATGTGTTCCTTCAAGTTTCACCATGGAAAAGAATAATTTGATTTGGCAAGAAAGGGAAACTAAGTCCTCGTTATATAGGATCCCATGAGATCCTATAAAGAATCGATCCATTGGCTTACAGGCTAGCACTACCACTTGAGATGGACCATATTCATGATGTATTCCATGTGAGCATGTTAAGAAAGTATCGGTCTAATCCTACACATATACTTAAAGATCTAGCAATAACAATTGCAGATGATGTAAGTTACAATGAAGAACCAGTGGAAATCATTATTTATAAGAGAAAATAATAACGAAATTGAGAAATCCCTTTAGTTATGGTGTTATGGAGAAACCACTAATAATAATAGGCTAGATGGGAAATCGAAGAGAACATGAAATGATAATATCCACATTTATTTACAGGTATTGAATTTTGAAGGCAAAATTCTTTATAAGAGGGAAGGAAATGCAACATCCCCATCCACATTCATTAGCATTATCACATGAATAGATTCATTGCCTAACTTATTTGAGATAACATATGAACATATACATTGCATAAATGATCATTTAGACATGTGAATTGGATAAACATGATGATGACACTTACACCGTTACATTTTTGACACTTGAACATATATGTAATATTTGTATAGTTGCATGGTAAATTGTTGTGTGCTTATTATAGCATCATAAATAATGGTGTTATAAAACTTATTCAAAAGTATAAGGAGCATCTAGGGATTAAAAGATGGATGAAGGTGCTTAAGGAGTGAATAAGAGGGACTAAAAGAGGAAAGTGAACTTTCAACCAATGGAAGTGAAACACTATGATTTTGTCTTGTTGCAATAGGTTTACAAGTGGAATTTTTTACCCTTTAGGATTAGAATAGAGAAGTTAAACATGAGGGACAAAAAAAGAAAGAGAAAGCTAATGAAGAAAAAAAAAAGGAAGAAGAAGAAGAAGAAGAAGAAAAATGAACTGCATAGGAAAGAATCCTAAGGTTTTCTGGTTTTGAGAAAATAGGTAAGTTAATTTATCTTCTTCCCACATGAAATTAACCCCTCATAACATGTTAATCATGCATGGTTAGTGAGAATTATGGAGTATTTGAGGTAGAGCTCATGTATGAAAGTTGAAATTTAAGAGAAATAAGAGTTATCTACGTTAGTTTTGTTGTTAGAGCAGCCTGTTGCACCCATGAATTCATAACCTATAAGAGGAAATTGGGAAAGTGTAAAATATGAAAGTTGTAGCTTTTGAGATAAAAATGGCTACTTCATTGAGGTTGGTTAGTGAAAGTGTGTGTGAGGAGATATGGCTACTTCATTGAGGTTGGTTCACAACTAACTGAAATCACCTCAGTCTTTATGTTTTCTTTTATTTTGATGGTCTTATGTTCTGATTTTGACAAGGTGTAAAAACATGAAATTTGTAGGATTATATCCTATATAAATTCCTATAAAGAATTTTGGATTGATTTGTTGTGTGGAAAGACATATGTCTCATTGATTGTGACTAACTGTGTACTCGGATGAAACCTCACCTATCTTTTAATTTAGCTTTCCAAGAATTTGATGGTCCTAGATTCGGAATTTGGTGATGTGACAAACTTGACAATTGTATATTTTTGTATTATATAGATGACTGTAAAATATTTTTTCCAAATCTAACATGGTTGTTGAGATATTACTCCTCATCATTACTAATTGTCATTATATTGAAAACCTGCTCACCCTGAGATTGGTCATTTGTTTCGGTGACTTTATAGACTGAATTAGACAATGAGTAAAACATGAAAATTGTTCCTTTATGTGTTGTGTAACTTCTGGTAAATTAGTTTTGCAAATTTGATCTACAAAATTTGAGATATATCAAAGATTGTAAGACCTACTTAAATAGGACAAAATTCAAAAATTCACCATATTTTTTATATGTCTTATATTAATCTAAAATTTGAGTATGTTGTATCATTATATGTCTAGTTTATTTTTGTTTTAAATGAAGTCGTTTGGATAAGTATATATAGAGTTATTCCTATGAGAGTGTAGGAAGCTCAAGCTGCCACATAAGGAAAATATGCATAAACAGTAGGTCCACTTGCACAGATCTTGTCATAGTTGCATACCAAGCATTCATAATCATTTTGTCAATCTATATGAGACCTAAATAGTACATTTTTTAGTAAGAGATCCAACAGTGTTCATGTTTTTTAAATTTTAGTAAAAACATTTCATTTTATCAATTGCATCATGCTTTAAGAAAGTAATTGCAAATGAGGAAAGAAAGACTATAATTAAAATAAAATTTTAAATATTTTATTGATCATAAAAATAAAATTAATTTTCTATACCTTTTTTATTTACAATTTCTATCTCCCTTTGTTTTCTCTATATTTATTTATATTTGTTTTAAATTCTTGGTTGAAATTAATTACAAATGAAGAAAGAATGTTTACAATTGAAATAATATTTTAAATAGTTTATTAAACATAGAAATAAAACTAATTTTCAATAACTTTTTTATTCAGAAATTCTATATTCCTTTTTTTTCTCTATATTTTTTCATATGGTTTTCTTTAAATTCTTAGTTCTTTTTACTTGTTGAACTATTTTATTGCACTTAATTAATTTATTTATTTGATCAACAATTAAAGTGAACAAAACTATAGCGTTATTATTGTTCTTCCTGCTGATTAATAATTTCTTGTTCAAATTTATTGTTTTAATTTGAAGTGCAAGTTTTCTACAACCAAAAACTCGTAATTGCTCTTTATGAGTAGTTAAACTATTAGTAATATATGCATTTGCAATTGGTACCTTAAAAATTTTGTTCCTAGCACAAGTTTAGCTTTTATTGATGAGACAATACTTCACTGCAAAAGGGAGAGAGAGAGAGAGAGAGAGAGAGGGCACACAAAATACACTTCATTAATTCCAACACTTTCTCGTGATTACATTATTGATTTATGGGTGTTTATTTTTTGTTTTCAATTTATGAAAAATAAAAAATATATTTTATTAACCTAACATCCACTCCTAAAATATTTTATTAACCTAATGTTCTCTTAGATAGTCTCATCTTACTATTAGACTAAGAACATGTTTGGCATTTGTATTAGTTTAATATGATTTTGAGATAAAAAATAAAAAAATTTCTCATATTTAATTATAGATTTTTTTACAAGTAAAAAATTGTTATCGATAAAAGTTTCAAATACAAACTTTTTCAAAATAAGATTTTTTAGTTATAAAACTTATATTGAAAATTTATAATTTAGTAAGAGAGATAATCTCTTTTTTTTTTTTTTTCTCAAAATCAAATTTATTCAATAGCAATACCAAACATGCTCTAAGATACTAGTTCGAGAAGTTGATAGCTAATGATAAGTTATTTAACAATTCAAACTATATATATATTGTTAATAAGTTCCACTTTCATAAGTAAAATCATGAATATATCATTGACATTTTATATTAATTATAGTAAAATATTTATTTTAATATTTACTTATATTTAAAAATAATAAATTACTTATTTATTAATTATTTAAATTTTATTATTATTAGTTGTGCTAATATATTATTTAATTTTTTAATGAAACTGCTATTATATTCATGATTTAATGTGTAATGTATATATTATTTAAAAAGATTTAATTTATACATTTTTTAAAAATTACTTAGTGAATGATTATATATTTTTATTTTTGAAATTCTAAAACTTGAAATATTTTATTTGTTTATTTAAATTTTATACCTATATTGATAATTACTATATACAAACAATTATTTAGTAATAATAAATTTACTAAAAACTTAATATTAATCAACAATCAATCATAAAGTGGAGTCCAATTCTAGCTCTCTCTCTCTCTATTCTTTTCTTTGAAAACAACACTTCTTTTTTTTTTTTTATGTTTGAGGCTTCCACTGATATATTCTATTGAGGATAAGTTCTTTTCTCTTTATTTTCTTTAATAAATTGGATTATTTTACCATATTCAATAGTTTTTAATTTGTTTATCTCTTTTTTAAAAGTATGTGTTTTAGATTTATTATTATGTATTTCTTACTAAGAGTTTTTATCTATTTTTTTTTTTTTAAGTTTTAATGATTTGAGATTGATTATTTAGTCATACATGATGACATATTTTTGGATATCATCGCTCAAATTTGTTCTAGTATATTATATAAATTTCAGTCCATAACATGCTATAACACCACATCTGATGAGATCTTTATAATTGATAAAAATGTAGAGTTATCAGAGAAGATTCATGGTGAAAATAGATATACGATTTTAGAGTTGAGTAAATGTGCAGTTATTACTAGTGTTGAAAATCGATTTCATATTGATATTCTATATCATAAGATTTTTTTTTTAGATATTGTATAACTATTTATGAATAAAATATCTATTTTATTTTATTTAATAAAGTGGATTATGTAATATCTCTATCCTCATTCTTTGACATTCTCACATAAACATATCATTGCATAAATGATTTGTAATTCCACATGAACAAATGCATTGGATAAATGATCATTTAGATATGTGAATCGAATAAGCACGACGATGACACTTGCACCATTATATTTGGGGCACTTGAACATATATGTAATGCTTGTATAGTTGCATGGCAAATTATCATATGTTGTGTGCATATTATAACATCATAAATAATAGTATTTTAGAGCTTATTTAAAAAGTATAAGGACCATATGAGGATTAGGAGATGGATGGAGGAGATGAAGGAGTGAATAAGAGGGACTAAAAGAGAAAAAGTGTTTCAACCATTGAAAATGAGACAACATAATTTTGTCTTATTAAAATAGGTTAACAAATTCAATTATTCATCCTTTAAGAACATATTAGAGAGGATAAATGTGAGGGGCAGTAAAAGAAAGAGAGAGTTAAGGAAGAAAGAAAGAAAGGAAGAAGAAGATAAAGATAATGAATAAGAATAAGAAAGAGATGGAGAAGAGTGAGCTACCTATGAAGGAACCTTTAACTTTTATGATTTTAGGAAAAGATGTAAATTAATTTATCATCATTCCACATGATATTCCTCCTTCATGACATGTCAATCATGCATGGCTAGTAAGAACTATGGAATATTTGAGGTGGAGCTCATGTATGGAGGTTGTAGCATAAGGAAAACATAGGTGATTATGTTGGTTTTGTTGTTAGAATAGCTTGTTGCACCCACAATTTCATAACCCTATAAGAGGAATTAGAGAAAGTGTAAACCATGAAAGTTGTAAATTCATTCCCCATCTAAAAGCATGTAAAATAATTTTGCTTAATTTAATGTTTGTGAAGGGCTATGGCTTATTCATTAGGATTGGTTCACAACCAACCAAAATCTCATCAGTCTGGTTGTTTTCATATATTTTGATGACCTTATGTGCTAATTTAGACAAAGTGAAAAATGTAAAATTTATAGGGTTGTATCCCCTCTAAATACTTGTGAAGCATTTTTACTTAATTTGTTGTGTTGAAAGAGATGTACCTCTTTTATCCTGACTAACCCTGAACCTGATAAAACGTATTTCATCTCTTAGTTCTATTTTTTAAAGATTTTGATGGCTATAAAATGGGAATTTAGTGATGTACCAATCTTTAAAGCTGTATATTTATGTCTACTCTACTTGCCTATGAAATATGTTTGCCAAATATATCATGGTTGATGAGATATTGCTCCTATATTGTGACTGATTATCAATGTGTTAAAAACCTGCTCACCTTGAGATTGACCATTTATTTAGGTTACCTTATAGACTTAATTTGACAATGTATAAAATATGAGAAATGTTCCTATATGTGAAATGTGTAACGACCAATTGTGTTTACAAATCATGTTGCTCTGATACTAATTTTTTTTCTACCACAATCTGTAATGCTACAATCGGTACCTATCAGAGCACTCAACATCCGGGATTTGACCGTCGGCCCTGCGATGTCATATACACCGGGATTTGCACGTCTGCCCTGCGTATGCTTAAGCCCTCTCTGATACCAAAACTGTAACATCTAAATTATTTGTCAAACCAATAACTATGACATCCATTGTTCTTATTTGTAAATCAGCTTTGACACCACAAATTGTAACATCACAACGTGGCTACAGTTGGTAGCTATCAGAGCACTCAACATTCGGGATTTGTTTGTCGGCTCTGCAATGTCATACACACTGGGATTTGCACGTCTGCCCCGCGTGTGCTTGAATCCTCTATTACCACCAACTCTAACTATCGTCTTCAGTTGCAAATCATGGCATTTCATGTTTAGAAATGCATACACATTAAGGTTTATTCATCATACATATATAATCCCATATGTATTTAATGTACACATGTGTTAACTTATGTCAGGACCAATGACCATAACTAGTTCCTATCAAATGTATGTACATGACGCAAGGAGAGAGAGTTGGAATTCAGCTGACGATCTGTGTTCCATGTGTCCTTATGCAAAACTTTATGCACCAAAATGTCCAAACTCTATGCTTCAGTATCTGAAAAATAATAGCAATTTGGTGATTCACGACTCAATGAATAAAAACAATAATCAAATTCTCATGGCATAAACTATAATCAAATATCATCAAGATACATTGCAAGTATAACAATTGACTATGCAGGTACAAATGCAATAGCTTTGTTTTTATCGTGACCGAGCAAGGCAAACATTGCTCTCGGGATATTCATGTGATTCATGTAACATATGATTTGGGACTTATTGGTCCATATTGACTCTGCATGTGCAAATGCAATAGCTTTGTTTTTATCGTGACTGAGCAAGGCAAACATTGCTTCTGAGGTATTCATGTGATTCATGTAACATATGATTTGGGACCTATTGGTCCATCTTCTTGTAATTTGCAAGTGTTTGATAAGTTGGTCACAATGCCCCTTTTAGTTCCATATGCAAGTGCTTATTGACAAATGATATGCCAAGTAATTGTTAAGAGCATTAATTTTCACTTGGCATGTATTCCCATGTAACATGTAACAATTCAATCATATATACATGAAATAGAACATAATCATATTATTTCCATGTAACATGTAACAATTTAATCATATATACAAGTAATAGAGTATAATAATATCATACAATTATCACATGCACCCATTAAATCCAATTATTGTTTCTACTCAACTTTTAATGTGACCAACCTTTATGGTAGGGCTTCTTCAGAGCATTGAGATCCTAACATTTGATTCATACATGGTTATAAGTATATCAAAATGATTATGAATGTTTGGTATGCAGTTATGGCATGATTCATGCAAGTGTACCTAGTGTTTATACATATTTTCCTTATATGGCAGCATGAGCTTGCTACACAGTTACAACAATAACT